>BDUI01001754.1:37974-78413 GCA_002335545.1 Apodemus speciosus
AAGAAGGGGGAGGGGGCCCAGAACCAGGCCAAGAAGGGGGAGGGGGCCCAGAACCAGGCCAAGAAGGGGGAGGGGGCCCAGAACCAGGCCAAGAAGGGGGTAGAAGGGGCCCAAAATCAGGGCAAAAAGGGGGAAGCAAACCAAAACCAGGCTAAGAAGGGAGAGGGAGGGCAGAACCAAACCAAGAAGGGAGATGGACCCCAGAACCAAGGCAAGAAGGGAGAGGGAACCCCAAACCAAGGCAAGAAGGGAGAGGGGGCCCAGAACCAGGGCAAGAAGGGAGACGGGGCCCAGAACCAGGGCAAGAAGGGAGACGGGGCCCAGAACCAGGGCAAGAAAGGGGAAGGGTCTCCCAACCAGAGTATAAAAGTAGAGGGTGTGCAAAACCAGGGCAGAAAAGCAGAAGGAACCACAAACCAGGGCAAGAAGATGGAGACGTCCCAGAACCAGGGTAAAAAGGTGGAAGGGGCCCAAAGTCAGGGCAAGAAAGGGGAGGGGCCTCAAAGCCAGGGCAAGAAAGGGGAAGGGACCCAGAATCAGGGCAAAAAGGGAGATGGAAATCCCAACCAAGGCAAGAAGGGGGAGGGAGCTTCCAACCAGAACAGAAAGGCAGATACAGTTGCTAATCAGGGCACAAAGACAGAAGGTGTCTCAAACCAGATGAAAAAATCAGAGGGGTCCCCTAATCAGGGAAAAAAAGCAGAGGGAGCCCCAAACCAAGGCAAAAAGATAGAAGGATTCCCCAACCAGGCCAAAAAAGTGGATGCCGCTACCAGTCAGGGCAAAAAGTCAGAGATGGCTCCTGCCCAGGGTAAAAATGCAAACATGGTCCAGAGCCAGGAGGCACCAAAGCAAGAGGCACCTGCAAAGAAGAAGTCTGGTTCAAAGAAAAAAGGAGAGCCTGGTGAGTGCCCCTGTCTGCTCTGTGAGCTGGAGGGAAAGCTGTTCTCTGTGGCCGATGGAATTCCTTAGTGTTCTGGTTGTCTTTTCACCCCAGATCGGGTACTGATAATAGACTAGAGAAATAATTCCACCAAGTCTAGCTTGAACTAGTGAGCTTTTGGGGTCTTATACAGGACCAGGGGTGAAGGTTTGCTCATGGGAGCGTGCACGAGTCTAAGGCAGATGTATCCCCACCAGCAAGCACACCCCAGTGATTGTAGTGCTTATGCAGCCTTGAGGAGGGGCCGGGGGAGCGTGGGCTTCCTGGGTTTTATGAGCCTCCATCCTCTGCAGGTAGGAATGCTTCATTTTGGAGGATGTTTGTAGGCTGTAGTTACATAACATGATGCCATCGGTGTCGGGTCAACGGCTACTATGGTAAGGCTATGTAACGGCATCCCAGGTTCTGTTGTTTACAACAGCGGTTCTGTCTTTGCTTTCTGTCTCTGAGATTGGCTAAGGTTGGCTTATTTAGATCCTGTCTGCTGAGAGGCTCTGCCTCATGCTGTGCCTTAACTGGGTTGGCTCAGGGCTATTGGCATGTGAGTTCATTTGGGGACACAGGCTAAGGAGTCTGTGTCTCTCCAGGGGAGAGGGCTTCTCAGAATTGTAGCAGAGGCATAAGTCATTTTGATCAGTCACATTCAAGCTGTATCTCATTCTTCAGGACAAGTCATGTGAATGGTCCCCAGACAAGGTGCAGAACACTTACTTGTCTCCAGTGAGGGACTGCACAGTGAGGCGTGAGGAACAGTCTAAGTAGGGGAGTCTTGGCGAATTTTCCTGAACGTCTGGCTATGTCTTGTCAGTCTGTTCTGTGTTCATTCTCTACCTAAAATCACCTTTATTCTTTTGGTGTTTTTAAGAAATAATGTTTCTTCCATATTGCCCCATCCCTTCTTCCTTAGTCATTAACGAAGCACTACAGAACTTAAAATAGACTCTATATTATATAGACAGAAAGTAGATAGATAATATAGAACGCTGATTTGCTTTGGTGTTTTTAGTGGGTGGTGCTATATACAGTTTCAGTTGGGGGCTAAAAAGTAGTTGAATTTGTGTGACTGGTGAAAAGCACTTTGGCACACTGTGACAGGATTTTGAGGTATTCATTCTCCCAGGTTTCTCCTAAGGAAACTGAACTGTAGCACACAGCTGCTTAGTGGATATGATGCCCCAGACTGCCTAGGGACCCTGCATCTGCTTACCCAGGCACAGCACAGCCACCAGTGTCAGTGGTGCAGGATGCTAATACTCCACAGAGACATAGGGATGGTACGATGTTGACTCTAAGTTTAGAAGTGTAGGCTACCAAATTCTTGAAACAATGTGATAACAAAAGAAGACAAAGGCATTAAATACGGGATAGCACAGCAAAAACAACTTTAGAAAACAGACAGGCTTTCTTCATATTTCAGGGGACCCCGTCTCCCCCTCACTGTGAATTCCAAAATCTGCAAATGTTGACACCTTGTAAATGACATCCTATTTGCATATAAGTAGCTCCCAAAGTCCCGCATACTTCATTTTCCTTAAAAAACAAAACAAAACAAAACAAAAACCCTGTTTTTTATCCACCCCATATAGTGGTGGGGATCAAAGCCAGGAAGGGCTCTTAAGTGGTTAGGAAAGTTTCCTACCAATGAGCTACATTTGTAGCCTGCCACATATACTTTAAATCACCTAATACAATGCAGATGCTGTGTGAGTAGTTGTTATGTTGTATTGTTTAAGGAGTGATTTCAAAGAAAAGATCTGCATATGCTTGGAAGAGACACAGTTGGTTTTGGTGTTTTGGTTTTTGTTTTTTTTTAAGTGTTTTTGACCCCAGGTTGGTTGGATCTGGATGGGGACCTGTGGAGGCAAAGTTCTGGCTGTCCCACAGTAGAGTCCAGTTGTTCTTTGACTTTTTTTTTTATGCAGTGTGCTGATATTTTATTCTTCAAAAGTTGGAAGCAACCCTGAAGAAGGCATTGGCTCTTGTGGCTGTGGCAGCGCCCCTGACGTTGGAAACACCTGTGTGGAAGGCCTTCGATATCATGCTCCTTGGTGCAAGGCCCCATGGGACAGAAATCCTAATGAGATGTTGCAGTAGATAATTTCTCATTAAAATTCTTACTTAATGGCCTTTTGAAATTGCTATAGGGGCATAAAATTGGGTCTTGATATATTTTATTAAATGCTGTATTCCTTATCCCCGAAAGAATAAAGGAATAATAATGTCCAAATGCTGAAACAATCCAGAAAGAATCATGCAGAGAAGGGGGTTGGGATTCCTTTCCTTGTGTTTGGCAAACTCTGTAGATCATTATATCAGGCTTCTGCAGTGGATTGAGTCCCATCAGTAACTCTGAAATGTAGAGCAGAGTCCACTGGTAGGAGCCACAGAGCTGAGGTGCCTCATTGACACCTAGGATTGTCAATGAAGTGGTATGGTCTTAGAGGCAGGTTAGAGCTCAARCCACGGAGAAGGGACCATGGTGTCCAAGCAGTGTAAGTTCAGCACAGGTGATGGAAAGCATTTATAAACACGTGTGAATTCGGAGGTCCCAAATACTGCCCAATTGACAAGTAAGTCTATGTAGTTAGCCGCCTCTTCTATGTTATTTTTCTTTTTCAGACAGGATCTGTCACTGTAGCACAGGCTAGCCCCAAAATAATGGTCTCCCTGCCGCAGCCTATATGAGCATGAACCTTCATGCCTGGTGTTTACCACCTCTTTTTCCCCTAGAATTAGGAGAGTGTATTGGTGAGGCTACATGGTGAGCCCCAGAAAACTTCATCCTGAGGGTGTGTAAAGGTCTGTGAGAACACTTATTTTTGCTGTTCATAGCTCTGTTCCCACTTAGTACCCTTAGGTAAGTGAGTCCCTATCTCACCTCTGCGATGTCAAGACTCCCCTCAGCTTCCTGTTACATCCAGGATATGGGGCTTGCTCCTGCGTGCTGGGATGTGAGCGGAGTGAGCATGTGTTATGGGGAGGTTGTCCATTCCACTCCACGGGCAGTTCTCATGGAAGATGATGGATGTAAAGAATCATGTCTTCTCATTATGTCTTTTTAGTGCAGTGGCCAGACCCTGTGTGCCATTGTCAGACCAAAGCAGGCAAGAACATGGTCGTGAGTTACTGTTTTTATAGTTGCACCATATACTTGGCTCTGCTCTATGCTAGGGTTATCTGAAAATGACCCAATCAGTATGGCTCCTGATGGTTGTGGGTTATGAGGAGAGCTTGGTGTGTGCATTTATATCTAGTGCTTTATCTGGTCCCTTAGGGCCTGGCTGCCCTTGACTAGACCACCCATTTGGGTTTGCCTAATGGATTCTGTCACAGTCTGCTTATCTTCTAGCAAAATACATTTCCCATCGTTTCTAGTTCATGGGCTCTAAAAATATTTCCTATTCTATGGCCACGATTCTCTTGATTGATGATAGCATGGGAGGGTGACCCAACCCAAGCCATGGGAAAGCAGTACTGTGGGGAGAGTAGAGCAGGCACTGCACATAGATAGCACCGCAGTGTCTCACTCTGCCTGTGTGATGGTGGACAGCAAGGGTGGAGGCCCCAGGTGAGTTCAATAAACACATGCCCCTTTCCTCCATTATACTGGTGATCCTAAGTACAGCATGCGAATATGCAAAGATACTTATCCAGCCACCCATCTAAACATTCAGGCCTGCCTCTCATTCATGCCTGCTCACCTGGTTACACTCTCACAGCTGCTGAACGGAGAAAACTCCTGGGAAACTTGGGGCAAGGTAGGGCACTCACTGCAGGCAGTAGAGAATTCTGATTTTTACTCTCCTGTGTAAAGTCCTCGGGGTGGAGGTCGGGTGAGCCAGTACAAAGCCAGGCCAGTGAAGTACGTTGGATGACTGGATTACAACTCCAGTGGAAACTCACTCACGTTGTCTAGCACTGAAGCATGAGCTGTACTAACTGAAGCTTTAGGGTTAGGGTTAGGTTGGGCATGAAATATGACAGTATAGTACATTCCAGAGGCTCATGGAATCCTCTTAGTCTGGTACACAGAGGGAGTGTACTGGAATTCACCTGATGATATCAAACATTGCAGCTCCGAGTGTTGCCCGGTGAGCAGGCATGGGTGAGAAGCAGCTCTCTTGGCTAGGCTGTGGTGGTCCACCTGGCCTGCCATGAGATAGATACCCTGCCATTTGGCTGCAAATAAGTATGTGTCGGTCCAGAGCTGCCTGTACTCTGGGGACCACATGTGCCCAAAGGAATTGTGGCGACCTGCAGATGGGTGTGCTAGGTGTCTGGGAGTAGAGCTGACCAGAGGAAGTAGCCTGAGGCAGCGCTGTGAGGACCCAGGGAATGCCTGAGAGGGGGGTCTGTTATTGGTGTAGAGCAGGCTAGGGAGGGGAGCTCCTCCCACAAATGCTGAAGACCTAGACTTGGGCATGGTATGAGGAGGGCCCTTGGCACCATGATGTTTCAACAACTGGCTTTAGACGAATTAGGGCTGAGAGATGAGCTTTCACCCAGCCACTGGCCTCCCTGGCCATTTAAATTCATTTAAATCAGCCCAAAGTAAGTCTAGAATTCTTTGATCATACTAGTGCCCCTTAAAGCCCTGTCAGTAGTCACATGTTGCCAGTGGCTGCTCTTTACAACTGTGTAGAGATAAAACATCACCATCAGAAAGTCCTCTTAGACACCTCTGCCCTAAGCAGCAGCCATTTGGAGGGAGGTGGCCTCTTGGGTCACCTTACAGGTACCCCTGTGAAGATCTGGCTTATAGCCATATGTTGGTATCATACACAGTTGTCTTTGTCCCTCATATAGCAAGGCACTAATGACATCACCGTCATTAGTCCAGGATAGAACTGGGGTTGCACCAGCAGGCTCACTCTGTCCCTGGCTGGTGCAAGGCTTTTGATGACAGGTCCCACAGAGGAGCTGTGGGAGGTGTAGAGGCAGGCCTAGGCGTGTTTCTGCGGGTCAGCTCTTTCAGAGACTGATCAGGGCCTTGATCGGGGCCTTGCCATGGGTTTTTACTACTTGTCTGGTAGTGTTTGACAATGAACACCTGATTCCAGCTCTTAAAAAAGCATATTATTACATAAAAGTATGTTTCCTGCAAACAATTTAAATAGGAGAGAAGTACGGATAGGGTGGGAATCTAAAGTCTTTCTTGCTATTTTGTCCCTGTCACCATTCACCTCTGGGGGCCCTGGAGACAGTGTTCTCACATGCAAGCTGTGGTAATACCCAGCAGTTAGAGACTGTTTTTTGGTGACATCTCTCACATCATGCTTGCTGCACAGCTGCCACATTTGGCTGTATAACTTCTGTGGGGTGAATGTGTCGTGATTTATTTAAATGACACCTAAGCAGTGTGCAGGCTTCTTTGGGTGCTAAAATTGATGTTGCAATGATGTACATATATTGCTGTATGTCTCTTAAAGTAAATTCCTAGGGCTGTAATTGCAAATCAAAAGGTAGGTACATTTTTCATTTAGGAAGACTGCTCCCTTGATCTCCAAAAACAGTTGGTGATTTACAGAGACCTGCTTGATTGTTTCGGAGCTAACCCCTGCTCATGTGATTCTACCGTTGAGCTGAAAAGGGTTTGTATTGCAATGGAGTGTTAAAAGCTCTTGTGTGGAAGGAGGAGGAAGCACTAGCCTATGAGTTAAAAAGCAGGGAATCTTTTCTGAATGTTTAGGGACTGGGAATTAGTGGAATCCTTGGAGTGAAAACTCCCCTGAACTGAAGTGTTTGGAGTACACTGCTGCCTCATAGATGGTCTGGCCTCTGTGCGCAGGGCTCTGTAGGATGCTGGGAAGTGTGTGTGTGGTGGTGGTTTTTAAAATCTGTTTTTATCCTTGGATTTGATCTGCCTTCGCAGTTATGCTCACCTGCCTCCCACCCTGAGCTGAGGGCTCCTCTGATTACTTGGAATGGCCTCTTGGTGGTGTGCAGTCAGGATCTGCACCAGAAGTAGCTTTGGTTAGACTCTGCGTGGGTCTGGATATGGGAATGTACTGTGTAGTGTAGTTCCCCAGACCGCAGGTAGCTTGAGTTCTAGAACAAGCAACTGTTATTGGGGTGAGGCTTGTTTCCTGCTCAGAGGAAGAGTTGAGACCAGGGTCTGCTGGGGACTCTACCACAGAGCCTGTGGCCTCCTCCCTTAGTGGGACAGGGCTCTGGTACTTTTATCATACTCTGTGGATGGCTTTTTGAATAACTCTCCTTCCCCAGCTGCTAGGCTGGTATTATTCTGGGGGGCAGGTGACTATGATGGTCAGGAGAATCCCACCACCTTCCAAAATGTAGAAAACAGAAATAGGATTTCTATAAGTCTCTCATGGTCTACGTGGGAGAACAGACACTACTAGGGGATAGAATTGTGGGTTCTTTTTTGTATCTTTCATTTACCCTTTTACATTTTTCTAGTTTTTCTATTTGTATTAGTATTTTTTTAAAAACTGGAAAACAGAAACTCCATTATGGAGCTCCAGTCTGTGTGTTCCTGGAGCATCTGTGGCGGCGGAAACCTTGTTAGTCCTTTCGGGGAGTTAGAAGCTCTCAGGCCTCCCACAAGATGCCAGTGCCCACCCAGGCCCTGGCACCTGTTACCTGGTAAGTGCTTGTCAGCTGAGGTAAGATGAATGCCAACGATGCTTCTGTGCCCAGACTAAAGCTAGGGGTGTCCTGTGGGTGCTGGCGGAGGTGTCTGAGCTCCTGGGTGCAGCTTCGTAGGGACGCCATTCTACCTGCAGAGTGGGCAGACGTGCAGTAGGAAATGCAGTGTAAAAAGGTCTGTAACTTGGCAGGGGCATGAGACAGAAGAGCTACAGAAGGGTTATCAGCACTTCCAGGAAAACCTATTCAGGGTGTGCAGAGCCGAGCCGAGCAGAGCTCTCCCTTTAAAACTGTTGGCTGGGCTGCAGTGGCTCCCTTTTTCTCCCACCCTTCCTGCTCACCCGCGCTGGCCACCGTCCTGTGTAGCCAGGCTTTCTGTCCAGGTGCTTGGTGTTGCTTTTCCTGCATTTATCCTGCTCACAGCCCAGTTCTACCTGCTTTACACAGCCAGAGCTTAGACTTGGCAGAAGTCATGTATCAGCAGATGGTGGTACAGGGTCTCCACAGCAGCCCTCCTGAGATCCCTTTCCCATCCTCCATACAGTTAACTCTTCACCCTTTTTTTCCAGGCTGAAGCCACCAGGTGTGTACTCAGAACAAGCTTGGTAACTTTTGTTCTTTGACGTTAACTGTGTGTCAGGGTTTGAATCTCTGAACAGAACCCTAAGTGCTTTGAGCACCTCTCTGTGTGAGCTCGTCCAAGCCCAAGCCCCGTTTTCTTGCCCTCTTCCCACTCCTTCTCTGTCCCTGTCTTCCTTTCTACCTCCAACAAGAATGTAAAGAGGTCTGCAGGGAAGCAAGGTCACTGTGAGCTGCTTGCTGACATTCTGGAAATCTCCACTCAGTGACTGTTGGACGTGGCAGTGCTGGGTCTTCAGTCTGTCCAGGCCTCTGGTCAAGCCCATGGTTAGGCCATGGCCTTTCTCTGTAGGCACTAACAAACATCTCTGCTGCTGAAACTGTAGTGTTGGTCTCCAGCCACAAAGCCCAAGCAGGGAGTTCGCTCAGGGCCTTTCCATAGCTGTCTTAACAACTATTGTGATGTGTGCATTTTTTCAGGTATAAAATTGTTTCTTTTGAAGTCTAGAGAAAAGAAAAACAAATGTAAAGAGGATAATAGTCATTTAGTCTGTAGGATACCCATCTAATACACATATTTCCAGCTTGGTTATAGATTATTTTTTTCCTACACCAGAGGGGAAAGCCTTAATAAACTCTTCTCCACAGCGTTTGTGCTTGGTGCCAGGGCACTGGAAACCCCACATGTGTTTGTGACCATTTAGGGCTCAAGTGTAGCTGTTCATCATTGGCTTGCATGCTCTGGGAAGGGCCACCTGATCTGGGAGTGAAGTCTCTACTTAACATGCTGCCCAGGGCCTGACTTGGCTTGGATGGAAGAGCAGTAAGTAGGGGTGGGAGAGGGCAGGGTGTGTTTTAGTTTCTTTGAGTACCTTGTACTTTTCCTGTAGATTTCTTGGCCACGGTTTATAAATGTGTGGTTGGGAGAGGCTGTGGTGATGTCTGCCTTTGGTTGCTCCTGGATCTTTGGTTGTAAATGTAGATGAGCACATGGAACTGGGCTCCCAAGAGGCTGAGAGGCCTGGGGCCTGACTGTTCTACAGCACAGCTCAGTTTGCTGAGGTGCTTGGGGTGGACCGGTCATGGAATCTGCTTAAGGCTGGGATATGACTTCTTTCCTGTGGAGATGCTGTGCTAGGAACTCGCACCATCCGTGTCACTGGCTGAGCAGGTCCAGAGCTATGGTCTCTGCATTTGAGGGAAAGGCCTTCAGAATGGGCTTTGGACAGTCCCTAAGAAAATGAATGTCCTTGCCATGAGTCCGCATTAGTCCCCACCCGTGCTTCTGTCTCACGCACCGAGGTGTCTCACACACTTAGTTGCCTGAAGACTCGTAGGCTTGAGCTTTGGCTTAGGCTCTTTCCTGAGTTGTCTTCTTCAAGCCTTGTCCCTCCTGGCATCCCAAGCAGTATTCCCTTTAGTCATTGCACTTTTGGGGTAAAAGCCAGCTCTCTGGGACCTGTGAACTCTTGTACCTATTCCATCTTACCTCTCTCTTCTCCTCTGGGAATCCAGAGTCCTGGATCCTGCAGACTTTAATGCCTTTCTGGGCTACTCCCCTTCCTGCAGACCTCTTGCTGCCTCGTACCCAGGCTGTCTGACGGAAGCACCTGTGCTTCAGCCTCTGCTTCCATTGTGTCTGCACTCTCTAGGTCTGTTGCATGACCGCCTGTGCCTGCTGTGCTGCAGAGCTCTGGTCTTCTTTCTGCTACCTCTCCAGGCCTAGTGTTCTGCAGACTTCTCAGTGCATACACTGTTTAGAAACCAGGAAATAAGCTGGGCCTGCCTGTCCTGGGCAGAGCTGTTTGGGAACCTACAGTAATACTCTCACCGCCATTTAGCCTCTAGCTGTCTGTAAGTACTCCCAGGGCAAGTCCTGGAAGGAGCTGATGCCCTCCCTGCTGGTGGGGAGGTAGGGCGTGGGCCTGGCAGGCATGCTCTAGAGCTGGACAGTGCAGGGGTGGCTGCTGCTGAGCAGTGAGCCGCTAGCCAAGCCTCAGGGTCCCCTCATGGTAATATCTTCTTCAGGTTGCTGAGCCAAAGAGCAAATTTTCCTAAAGGAGCTCACAGTTGACTGAGTCCTAGGAACCTCTTTACAAGATTCATTTCCTAGGTGGTATTTCTGTAGCAAACTGGTTGCATCATAGTTTTGAAGTCTGGACATTAAGCACACTGACTACATTCAGGTTTCTTGTGGGTGGAGGCACATCCTCTTTCCTCAAGCTCTTGTGCCTCATGAGTAAGGTGTCATGAGTAAGGACAGTCGCCCTTCTTCTGAGTCTCTAAGTCAGCCTTGGTCTCAGAAAGGCCATTCTTAGAGCCTCACCCTTGCTCTTCCACTGTGAGCTGGGAGGGGGCAGGGGTCTTAATGCTCGGGCCTCCAGAGTCAGCCCTGGAGAGCTAGTTTTCAGTGCTTTCCCCTGTGTCTCGTTCCAAGCACAAATTAAGTCAATCTTTGCAGCCAGGCCAGGAGAGAGGAACAGTTATTACTGACTTTACAAAGAAACTGAGGCAGAGGTGGGTAAGCCAGTTGTCCAAGGACACAATTGAAAGGAGGGCTGAGTTGGGAATTGACATTTTTAGCCTAGGCCATTTGACTCTGTAGATGTGCTGTAACCCAAGGCCAGAGGTGACCCATAGACTGACCTTGGCCCAGAGATATATTTATTTAGCCCCTGTCTGTCTCTACCCACCCACCTACCTACCTACCCACCCTCCCACCCTCCCACCTACCCACCTACCTACCTACTATGGAGTTAGCTGCCAGCACTACAGGTCCAGTCTCTTAGATCGTCTGCAGCTGTAAAGTTTCTGGACTGATTCCCCTGTCAGGTGTCACCTGGAAGTGGCGCACTGTGTCAGGCCCCTCAGGCCCCAGAGGCCCGTCCCAGGTATTTGGGGTGTGCTGCATTCCTGAATGGCCTAGTCCAAAGGGGAGTGTGTAGTTGTGTCCCCTACATCTGGCTGATGCCCTCTTGTAGCTGTTGTTTGCTGTCCATCTGCCTCATTCCTGTCTAGACCAGACCTATCAACCAATGTGAGCCAGACCCAGGCTGCTAAGGCAGCCATGCAGGAGCTGACCTCTTCTAGAACTCCCTAACCCCTTTTTAAAGCGCATGGCTAATAGATTAAATATGGAGTCTTTGGCAGGTTTATTTTAATACCTTAAGATTTTGCAATGCCAAGAATTACTAGAATCTTGAAGCATTTGCTAGAGATGTGAGTGGGAACTGGGTATGCTGTTTGGATGGGACTCACCCAGGCCTCATTTTTCCTGTCTGTCAATTTACTGCCTCTGATTCAGACACAATACTCCTTTATTTATGTATTTATTTGCCTAAGAGAGTCAATAAAGAATGTTTTGTGAGTTATAGGAGAGTGTGTATGGAGAAGGTAATAGATGTTCTGTGGGTAGAAAAGCAAGATAGACAGAGAAGGCTCAATTTTACATTGGATTGTTTCATTTGTTATAACTATTTAAGATTTATTTATTTATACTGTTTAGCCTCAGAACATAGGAGAGAGCTTCTAGACAGTGCTGGAAGCATCTAGAAGCATGCCATAGCTAGTGTTAGTACCCAAGGTGATATTTAGTAGCAAGACTTCCTTCAGCAATGATAGCCAGATGGTCTCCTCCCATGGGAGGAGTTGGGCCTCAAGGGAGAGGGCCTAAAGGGCAGTGTCTTTATTCGGGCTCCCTACCCCCATTCTTCTTTGAGACAGGGTCTCATGTACCCGAGACTGGCCTTAAACTCACTCTCTACCTCCCAGTACTGGAATTACAGGCACACACCAACATGCCTTACTGGAAGAGTGTCCTCTGGTGGAGAATTCGAGAGAGGTTAGAGATTTCAATCACTTGGGGGATTCTTGGGGCTTCTAAGATTTTTGGCAAGGGACACTTTGGGAGTCCATGGGGGTGGAAGATCATAGAACAGTCTGAGGATGTAGTATGCACCACATCTGTAACTTAATAATCCCACTCACCACATTAGAATAGGCTAGGAAGAAACAGTTGGGGTGAATTTAACAGCATGCATCAACCAGTTTATCCAAATCGGGTGTTCTTGATGTTCAGTCAGTATATCAGGTTACCATTTCATGTTCTTGTCCACACTGAGGCTCTGAAACCCCAAGTACACTTTTTGCTTGAAGCATATCACAAGTTGCAGGAGTCGCAGGGGTTGCAGTCACAAGTTCTCAGGGGCGCTAGGACCATTCTGAATGAGGGAAGGAAAGTAGCCTTCAGCTCCACACAGGCTGAAGAGGCCACTCTACCTCACTTGTGTCTTTTAAACTCTGGGCAGTGAATATCTATTTAAGGTTGGGGGTCCATGGGAAAACACAGCAAAAAAAAATGTATCAGTAGGGGTTTTTCCTGAGAGTGAGCTCATGGGCCGTTTTATTGTAGCTCTGCAGTACTCGGGATTAAGTCTAGTATGTATAAGTCCACCATTAGTTGTGTGCGCATTCATATTTCTTGGGCCTCTTAATGCTAGTGTGGTTATTTTTAAATCTACTGCTCTTTCCCAAGGTAAGAAGTTATAAAATAAGGTGCTCATAGCAACCAGCCCGCCCACATCCCACCTTTCCTTTATTATGATACCATGCTAAGTGCTTCCACTTATATGAAAATATTATGACTGTGAAGTAAAAATATTGTGACAAGTCAGAGAATCCTGGGTTGCTGTAGAAACCTTCCCCATTCCTTGTCCTCAAAGGGTAGGCTTAGCTGAGTTTTACCAGAGCAAGCTTGTCTGTCTCTTTTAGTGCATTTGGCTGTCTGTGTCAGTTGTAAGGCAAATTTAAATGAGCAGAGGAATTTCCCAGGCATTTTAGGTGAGCTATCTCAGTTCATCTTGCCTACAAGTCTGCATGGGTATCATCAAGACTGGGGACGGGGATGTTTCGTCGGTGGTGGTGATAGGTTTTTTGGGGGGAGTGGGGTGAGCAAGTGGTCTGTACCTAGGGAGTGAAGAGCCCATTCTGGGAGACCTGGCCCAGCCATTTCTCTTTTGAAGCCAGTCACTCTTCATGCTCTATCTGGGGAGACTAGAGTGCCTGTCCTTGACTGTGGGAAGCAAGAGTCCTGGCACCCTCCAAGCTTTTCCGTGTGTGTGTGTGTGTGTGTGTGTGTGTGTGTGTGTGTGTGTCTGGGGATCATTGGATTGGATGGTGAGTACCCGGTTACTCATGGGCAGGCAGTGCCCATAGTGATGCTGGAGTAGATAAGGAGATCTCACTGAACTGCGGACAGTGAGATGGACCAAGTATTTGACTAGAAAAAGAGGAAATGGAGAAAAAAACCTGAGGAAAATGTGGATAATTTTGAGCAGACATTTTTGTTATTTGTTTATTTACTTATTTTGAGACATGGTCTAATGCAAATCAGGGTAGCCTCAAATTCACTGTGTGGCTGAGTATGTCCTTGCTCTTCCTGCCTTCATTTCTGAAAGTATTGAGATTACAGGCGTAGGTCACCACACTCGGTATAGTGCTAAGGTTCGCACCAGCTTTATCAACAAAGCCACCTCAAATTCCCATAGAGCTTCAGTCTTGATAATTTAAACAGAAGAAGGAAGAAAGAAAGAATAGAGGCTAGCCTTTATCCAGCACATCATGATCCCTGAATTTGATCCCTACTACCAATGTCAAATAAGGAGGGATGTTACTCCTAGCCTTGGCTGAGACTCTTCGGGAATTCAAACCCAGCCTGAAGCTATAGAACAGAGTTCTCCTTGCCTAACTAGAGCCACCTTTTGATGGCCGATGTATATCCACTTGTTTGGGGGTGGAATGTAAGCCCCTGCTCCTTCCCACTTCAGGGCCCCCAGATTGCGACAGCCCTCTCTTCCTGCCCTACAAGACACTGGTCTCCACAGTTGGAAGCATGGTATTCAGTGAGGGCGAGGCCCAGCGGCTTATTGAGATCCTCTCTGAGAAGACTGGAGTCATTCAAGACACCTGGCACAAGGTAGGCCACTGCAGGGCTGCTATGGYGCACCCCCTTTCCCAGGGGTGAGCATCGTGCTGAGTCCTACTCCTGCCCAAGAGCTATCTTGTCAAACTACAAAGAGAATGTTATAGAACAGTTTTCACTTCTTGGAGAATCCCGCCATTGCTATCTGTGCTTGGGCTGAATGATCTCCCACTGGTTGTGTGCCCAGAGCAGAGCAGGACCTACCTCTGTGCTGCTTGTGCTTCTGCGGTTAGAACATGGGATCTGGCCCAGCTGGGTGGGCCAACGCACAAAGAAAGAAATCTGGACATACTGTCCCTTGTACTGCCAGGGCAAGCTCAAAGACTAAGTTCCACTCATTAGTGCCCCTGGCCTGTGGCCTGTTCTAGGAAACGCAGTATTCATGGGTTTTTCCTTAGCTAGTTGGGTCAATAGGAATTTTGGGAGTCAGTTCAGTGGCTGGAGGTGTTGGTGGGGGGATACTCCTTTCCTGGCTGTCACTGGGGGATGCCCTGCTCTGTATGGTCTCAGTGCTGCTGAGAGCTCCTCAGCAGGTAAGCACTGGGAGGTGTTCCTGAGCATGAGTGTCGGAGGGAGGGTCAGGGTGACTACTGTCCCTTCTTGTCTCATACCATGACCTTAGAGTACAGGTTTCCTAGCCTAGCTCCCAAATGTAGCTTGTATTCTTCATTTTCTGGCTTTAAGACTGGAAATAGCATAGCTATAAAAACTACCCCAAGCATCTGTATGTACAAGATCTGGGAGCTCTTAAAGACTGGGTGGCTTAACAGGACTGTCTATTCCCAAGTGGTGACTAGGGTCAGATGGAACCACTTATCTTGAAGCCCATGCTGCCTGCTGTGCTTTTGTTTATTGCCAGAGTTGGGGGACTGTGTATTCTTGTCTTCCCCTGTAACATGGCTTTGTCAACATTTCTAGGCCACTCAGAAGGGTGACCCTGTAGCAATTCTGAAACGCCAACTAGAAGAGAAAGAAAAGCTGCTGGCCACAGAGCAAGAGGATGCGGCTGTCGCCAAGAGCAAACTAAGGGAACTCAACAAGGTACAGCCTGAGCTCAGAAGCCAGGCAGCCCTCGTCTCCACTCTCTGAGGGGCCCTTGCCCCAGGGCCACAGCTGCCCTGTGGTCATCAGGACAGTCTCAGGGCTGGCTCTGAGACAGGCAGCTTCGGTCAGGGCCTGTCTGCCTAGCGTATGGCTCTTCCCAGGCCAAGAATGTTTCGACTGAAGTTTATCTGCTGCCTAAAGAGGGAGGTGTAGTATTGGGAGGATTCCTCCCCTGTGCTCCAAGAATACATGCAGTTTAGCAGAGACCAGACTCTCAGACTGCGGTGGCTCCCAGGGTACCAGGGTCTTTGAGTTAGTGTACCTAGAAAGGAGATGTACATTTAATACTGGTGTTTTCCTGAGAACTGGGGTTGAAGTTGCTTTGCTGCTTTTGTCTGACATCAGTGGAGTGATGTGCAGGAGAGTTCTTGGCTATCTGTAACAGACTGGCTGGAAGGTTTTTTACTCTGAATGGCAGATGGTGGTGGGTCAGGGTTGCTGTGTGACAAGCTTGGGACGTTGTTCAGGGTATGCCAGGTCTTCAGTCATTGAAAGCCACACACTGCTGAACCTACTGGAGCCTCTCCCTTTCTCTGTTTCTGAAAAGTGGGTCCTGGTGTCCAAGTGTCCCAGGTAGACATGACAGTCAGGGGAAGGGGAGTCCTCATGGGCCTGGTATCCCTAAGTTAGAAAGCTGCCTCTTCTGTCAGGTACTATGGGTTTTCTTTTACCCTTCCCTGCCTCCTGCCTCCTCTGTCCCAGGTAGCAGACTTCAGGGAGATGGCCTGGGTCAACAAATAGCTGACAGTACCCGGTCGAGGTGGCGCATGCCTTAAATCTCAGCACTTGGGAGGCAGAGGCAGGTGGATTTCTGGATTTGAAGCCAGACTCAAAAAAAAAAAAAGAAAGAAAGGTCTGATACCATCTTAGACATAACCCTTATCTTAGGTACTAACCTCTGCCTTTTAGAGACAGACTAGAAATGAGGCAAGTTGACCTCGTCCTTAATTCAGTGTTGTGCTTCTGAGCCAGTCAGAAAAGTCGGTTGAGGGTCAGGCTGGTGAGACCCCAGCCCTTTGAATGACACTCTTTGTGAGTGTTCTGCCCGGGAGCGGAAAAGGAAGTCACCTCTCCTAGTGTTTGTTCAGTGGGCTTCTGTGCTGACTCCTCGGTTGTCCACATATGGCCTTTGCTAGAGCTGTCCTGGGTTATTAGAAATGCAGACCTTCTTCACCTGGCTTAACAGCAGCGGGGTGTGCTGTGTGCTCCTGTCTCTGTGCATACTTCATGTTAGGAGTTAGGCCCAGGCTGCAGTAAGGGTGAGAGCATTTATACCATAGAATTTGGTAGAGCCCTCCCACTTGCCTGGATCAGAGACTAGCATACCTTCCTGGATCAGAGTCTGCTTTCCTGAGGAACTGTTTTTCTGTACCTTTTACCTTAGAAAGAATTTATATTGCTGTAATAAAACACCATGACCAAAAGCAACTTGGGGAGCAAAGGGTTTGCTTCATTTTATAAGTCTCAGGCCACATTCTGTCACTGAGGTAAGTCAGGGAGGAGCTCAAGGCAGGAGCCGAAGCTGAAGCTACGGGGGGGAGGCTGCTTCTTGGCTTGCTCAGTCCGCTTTCTTACAGCCCAGGGGCCGCCTGCCTGGGGACAGCAGTGGGGTCCCCTCTGTCCAAGTGAGTCTAGATTATGTCAAATTGACCAAACAACACTCCCCCCCCCCAAAAAAAAGAAAAAACCGTACCCAGGACACTGTCTAGACAGAAAGAGAAATTAATTTCCTACAGAAATTTGCTTACTCTCGAAGTCAAGTGCAGTGAGAGGCTACAGTAATGCTTAGAATCCTGGGGCTCTGTGTGGCTTGGCTAGTTAGTTGGGTCTGTGCCCTTTAGAAAGGGCTTGAGGCATGATGGAGGAAGAGGCTGCAGCCTCTGATAGAATAGGCCCTTTCCCATTGTGAGATCACACTCGCCAAGGACAGGGTGGCAGGTATGAAGGAATGGCCCTTGCTGGCCATTCAGTGACCATGCTGTCCCTTAGAGGTGGCTGTATGACAGTTTCAAGAAYGACAGTGGCACCTAATTCCTAGCTAYGTTCACCATGCCCATCCTCCTTGGTTTGGGGCAGTAGAGTCTGTTCCTGGCATGGCCTGCAGGTCTAGAAGCCTTGCTTTTTGTTACCCACCTCACCTTCCAGAGTGTGGACCTTGGCTCTGATCCAAGAAACTTAATGCCAATGTCCAGCTATGGCTCTATCTCCTGCCACATCCGGTTTCCCATAAGCTCAGGAGGGCCAGTGTTGATCTCTACTTCCACCTCTATCGCTCTATCGCTAGCTCCAGCCTCCACCCCCACCCCCCCCACCCCCGTCTGCACCCTGAACACTAGCCTCCGGCATCTGGCCTAGCCTTCTCTGGATGGTTGCCTGCTCCCAGGATGCCCGGTTCTTTGTTGCTTCTGAGGTTTTCCTGTACCTTCCCGGTGGGCTGGACGTTTTGTTAGTATCCTGGAAGGCTGTTTAGCTGTCAGCCCTCAGGAACCTAATGGAGCCCTCAGATGGAGGTAGTGTTATAACTGCCACAGACCTCTATTTGGTTGCCTGCAGACTGAGCCTTGTGTCATAAACACACACTTGCTTGGCCCACCCAGCAGGCTATCTGCGAGCAAATGGCTACTGAGGACCAAGGGGACTTTGCAGTTGAGGGAGGAGTGTTTGTGGGTATTTGTATCTTCCCTTTATAAGGAGTTAAATGCTCGTTATTCTGTCTATTTTTGTCTTCCTTGTGCGGACCATAGTGTCCTGACAGAGCCGGCATGTTTATGTCATTCTTGTGTTATATCTCCTGGCACCAAACCATTGAGTGAGAAATTTCATGTGAAAATGTAACTGACCATATGACAGTTCCTTTTACCTGCATTCTCGCGGGAGCCAGTGAGTGCTAGACTCTGCTTCATGTTCAGTTCCCTCCACATTTCCTTTATTCTTGCAGGAACATTTTTATAGTTGGAAAGGGTCTTGCTTAGTGATCTTTCTTGGCGTCAAGCCACAAGGCCTGTTCTGGATGCACTGAGAATGTCAGTCATCCGCAGAGTCTGTGCCACTCACGTGGAAGGTCCTGGCAGAGTTGAACCCATGACCAGTGGGAGTAGTGTCTAATGATGCTTATGGAATTGGACACCCTTGGGAGCTCCACCTTAGCCCTTCAAGTGTTCAGGACCCAGGTGTGGTTTTGAAGAGAACAAGGAGGGCAAAACCTTCTGGAAAACCTTCCCAGCTCTTGTCTTGCCAGGCACTACTACACTTTGAACTAGACTATTGTGTGTCCACTGCAGTGCCTGAGTGTGAGGCCTCATAAGATCAGCTAAGATTGATGAGCTAAGGAGCCCCAGGCTTTCAGACACCAGCCAGACACTATTGGGTACTGAAGTGGAATGGGAGGTGGTACAGTGTCAGCGCCTATCTGGAGGTGAATCTGTCACACCTCTGGGCCCTAGAAGTCTGTGCGGGGCCTCACTAAGCCTAGGGATGGCGCCAGATCCCAAAGGAATATGCCAGTAAAGCACCAGTGGATGCTGGTGACACTTCTCATCCTCTAGCCTAGACGGACAGAATCAAAGTCCATTTAGAACCTTACGGCCCAGTCTCTGTTTGATGAGTCCGCTCACCTCACCTGCTGTTTCTTCTCAGGAGATGGCGTCAGAGAAGGCCAAGGCTGCAGCTGGGGAGGCCAAGGTGAAGAAGCAGCTGGTAGCCCAGGAGCAGGAGATCGCAGCTGTGCAGGCGCGCATGCAGGCCAGCTATCGGGACCATGTGAAGGAGGTGCAGCAGCTGCAGGGCAAGGTGGGCACAGGGAAGGGCAGGCCTGAGGGAGTCGTCATGGCCCAGAAGGGAAGGCTTGAGCTGGGACTGAGGATGCCTGCTGGAGGCTGAATTCGGCTGGATGTTTCTGATATTAATTACCAGGAAGATAGAAAATATGTTTTAAAGAGCACTTTTTCAAAAGAGCCTTGTGTCTGGTAGTATCCTGGGGTGGGGGCTTCCATCTCTCTCCAGGTAAGTCTGGGGTGATGCTGATTACACTTTCTCCATGTGTGGCTGGGAAGATTGCATAAACTAGGCCTGAACATACACTCAGCCTGGCTCTGGAGACCAACACTGGTGACTGCCTGTCTAGACCGTCTCTCATTGTCAGAGTCTGACATTTATCTTCTGAACCTATGCTTGGCTCATTCTGGGCACGACTGCCACCCTGCCATGTGTCTCATGGGTGCCATGTTTGCTCAGAAAACAAGAGATGAACTCTCACTCAGATAGTTGTGCTTTGTGGCCGTGTGATTTTTTTCCTCTCAGGATAGTCCACCACCTGTGTAGCCTCAGGTGCACATATGTGCATACGTCTGAAGCATTGGATGGGAGAGCAGTGAGGGGAGATGTATGATGGTGAAGGAGGTCCACACTTGTCCCTGAGACCCTGACACTGGAGTGGCACAATGCGTGGGCCCTTGCTTTATGAGCATTCCTGACTTCCCTTGGAACAGATCCAGCCTCCAGAGCGTCCGCTCTGGGCTGTGACCTTGCTGATGCAGGCCCATAGTCAGGTCTCTGGGTGGCTGACGCTCTCGTGCTCCTGTTGGCAACCTTTCAGATCCGGACTCTTCAGGAACAGCTGGAAAATGGCCCTAACACCCAGCTGGCCCGCCTACAGCAGGAGAACTCCATCTTGAGGGATGCCTTGAACCAGGCCACCAGCCAGGTGGAAAGCAAGTAAGCCAGTGTCCCATTCAAAGACCGTGATGGCATGCTCCCTAGGGCTTAGAGCTTGGGTAGACTTAGTGAGTCTTGTGTAGKCTAGAGCAGGTGAAATCTAGTACCTTTCTGGGTATGGAGTCACGTGACAGTCATACACAGGGCTACCTGTGAGTTTCTACTCTCCCCACATCTAGCTTCCATGTGGGTTCTGAGCAGTTGTGTCTTTGGCAGGTGTCTAAGAGCCCTCATGTCTTGATGCCTTAGAAAGACTTGATGTACGCCAGCCTGCTGCTGGCTGGTTCAGGTGGGGGTGGGGGTGGGGAACCTCAGGTGCCTCTCAGTCCTTGGCTTGTGCTGGCGTCTTCCCAGGCAGAGTGGCACTTTCATGCTCATTCTTATTGTGCTCCGTATTTGGGGTACAGGACAGAGTATTAAAGCAGATTTGTTCAGGAGAGTATTTGGGTTACAAGGACCCGCTGGGCTCTTAGTCCTCCGCTGGGAGGATATGGGATTGAGGAACCTCTGGCATTCTCTGTCATGTGGAATTTACTGATGCTCTTTTTCTGGAGAAAGTTCTGAAGCTTGGAGAAATGTTACCCAGTTGTCAGCTGCTGCCTCCCCTCAGTTCAGAAACTGCCTGGTGGGGTGGGGCATACAGCAGCCAAGTGGGTTGTACCAGTCCCATCTCCACCTCCAAGTCCTAAGCAGTCCCAAGCTCCACGCTGCCCTACCTGGTCACTTGGGTCTCTGCACTGTATATATAGTGCATGAGCTAAAGACTCAAAGGAGCCCCACAGCAGCTCTCAGCCAGGCGTCTGTCTGTCCCCTTGCCTTACACTTTTCCTGAAGAGGTAGCATATATGCTAGTGACAGAAGTGGACATTTGAATAGTCTCAAACTTTCCTTTTGTTAAGTTTTCTGAAATTCCAGAATATTCTTAGGTCCTRAGTCCCACTTTAAAAGTAACAAACAGAAGGCAGTTCTTTTCTAAGTGCCTTGTGCTCTACCTTTGTATGACCTCCATGACCGTCTGCTAGAACAAGGAGCCAGGACAAGTGCCATCAGTGCCTTCAGGAGGCTCTCGGGGCTGGCCGTCATCACATCTGCCAGCCCTTGGTGGGCTGCTGCCCAGACCCTGCACGGGAGTGGGCAGAGGTGACGAGCGTGGGTCTTGCCTTTGTGTTTCCAGTGGTGTCTGGGAGGGGCCTTTGCTCTCTACAGTCCACATTTCTGTGCTGGCAACCCATTTTTAATAAAACACCAAATGCCAGATGGTTGATAGACAAAAATCACTTGAATAATGGCCCTAAGACTTGGACGCTAAATATGAAAGGGCAGATGTGCCAGAAGGAGGGACCAGTCGCCAGGCTCTGTCACTATTCTCAATTGGGGCTGTTTTGCAGGCAGAACACAGAACTGGCGAAGCTCCGACAGGAGCTCAGCAAGGTCAACAAGGAGCTTGTGGAGAAGTCAGAGGCCTCCCGGCAGGAGGAGCAGCAGCGGAAGGCTCTGGAAGCCAAGGCAGCCACCTTTGAGAAACAGGTCCTGCAGTTGCAGGTGAGTAGCGGTAGTGCCTGCTCACTGCCCGCCAGAGCTGATTGCAGAGCAGGAATAGTGCCTGGTCCCAGCCTCATCGCTTCCCAGTCACAACAGACAGCTGGGGATGTAGTCAGCGTTTGGGGCTTGAACCTTGACCTTTGCTTGTTAAAGTAATAGCATACGAAGGCTATCATGTGCTAGGCATCAGTATAAGTGCTCAGTGTCAGTATAAGTCTAATTGTCATTGTAACTGCCCTGCGAGCTAGGGACTGTTGGCATCTGCCATTTACTCACAAGGAAGCATGTGTCGCAGAGAAGTGAAACAACTATTCAAAATGTGCCTGGCCAGGACGTGACGGAGCCAGCATCTGGATCTCAGTCTGGCTCCCACTGTGCTGCTGCAGCCCTGCAGTGGCCAGCAGGCTGCCTTAGAAGCTGGGTTCTCAAGGGGGGTTGCCCAGACTCCTTCAGAAAGAGGGAGGCGTCCTCATAGTGTGCCGTGTGACACTCACAGGGCTTCGGTCAGCTCATGGGCCTATGGCTTCTGCTCCTGGTAGCTTGTGCCAAGCCAGATTAGCCTAGGCTGAGAAAGTCAGCACCGAGCTGTGCTGCTTTTCTGTTCCTGAGCGTGATGGTAGCACCTGTTCTGCAGTGCGACTTTGAGGATGAGCCGTGCAAGACTGCAGCTTACTTTGTAGAAAGGAAGGGCCTCTTTTCATTCTGTCCATGACCGGAAACTCCTTTACTGTGAGTCAGCCAGTTCCTCAGGGACCAGGGCAGGCAAGGCCTACCGGGTTGGGTCCCAGAGCACAGGCATCAGGAGGTGGCTCTAACCCTGACCCTAGAGCCACCTCCCAGGCTTGACAGAAAGGACGTGTAAAATGTGCTTTGAGGTTCTTAATGACCCCATGCTCCTTGACATCCTGCCTCCTTGTCCCAGGGTGGACTGAGTTTAAAGTTCCAGCAGCGTTTATAGATATCCCTACCCAGTAGGCATAGCATAGGACCAGCCTTGGCATCCTTCGATGGGACCAGCTATGCCGACTACCTTCTTCTGGGCTAAAAGACTTGCTGTCTCCTAAGATATATGGTTATGCTTTCCACTAAAGTCTTAAAGTTTTTTATTTCTGTGGATGAATTGATTTCCTGTGGTTGGTTGTTGTTGAAACCGGTACTCTAACTAGTTAATCTTGGCCATGAGTAGAAAAACGTGATTCTGGGTTGAATCCTTCTCGTGAGAAGTGAGGCACAGACAGGCTGGCAGGGCTCTTTCATGGGTGACATTTCTGTCTATCCTGTCCTGTCAGCATTGAAAGACGGTGAGGATATTAGAGTCCAAGTAGGGAATCAGGCTCCTGCTCTGATGACAGGGCAGGGAGAGGCAGGCCTGTCCATTAGGAGGCCCGAGACCATTCTTTACTGTTGTGCCTTTCCCTTGTATAGTGTTTGTTTTCTACAGCTGAGGGGCCCAGCCCTTAGTACGGGCTACCCTATTCTTCCTCAGGGTTTCTCCTTCATGCGTTTGGTCTAGCACCACCCCATGCAGACAGCGCCCTAAAAGAGAAGGGAAAGTGCAGGTTTCACTCGTCAGCTCCTTAAAGGGATGGAGCATGGCCTGGAATCTCACTATATGTTGACTGGCCCTTTTCAACCACCCGTGCCCCAGACAAACTTGACTTCTACAGAGCTCTGGTCCTTTACAGAATAGATTCTTCAGAGGGCCTGACAAGTCCTCCCTCCCAGGAGCCCAGTGTGGGAATGATTGACTAATGGCCAGAGGAGGATTGGCTGAGATCACCAGAGGTGGTTCTGGGCTAGGAGGAGATGGGCCTGTCTCTATTGAAATCTTCAAGATTAGACCGAACATAGAAATGGCCGCGTCATGGGTCGAACATGGTTGAGCACTGACAGCTTTGTATGGCTGAGCCTTTAAGTGACAGCCTGGAAGTGCTCAACAGATGGGTACTTAACTGTGTATCTGGCTTGTGTGCAGTGCTTCAAGGGAGAGAACTGCCAGCATGGGGAAACTGTCCCCCAAAAGGAAGACCTCTGGCTGTTGTCGTCTCAGTGAAGGGGTGTTAGCTGAGGGACTCTTTGTCCAGGTTCAAAATTACCTGGAAGTAGTCTCTTCCTTGACGACATTGAGCTGTGACTTCAGTTCTCTCCTTCAGTCATGTGGGTCCTGGGGAGTAAACTCAAGTACGATTATCATGCTTGGCCACAAGCACCTTCACCTGCCGAGCCACATCACTGACCCTGAACTTCGTTCTTTGCCCACCATCCAGAGAGCACAGTAAATAAGATAGCCACATACAGACATTTGTCTCTACAGCTCCTAAGCTTCTCACAGCTCTCTTCCCTCTGTTCCTCCTCAGGCATCCCACAGAGAGAGTGAAGAGGCTCTGCAGAAGCGCCTGGAGGAGGTCACCCGGGAGCTTTGCCGCGCACAGACGAGCCATGCCAGCCTCCGAGCGGATGCTGAGAAGGCTCAGGAACAGCAGCAGCGAGTGGCAGGTGAATGCAGACTCAGGTGGCCCAGATGAGCCCTCTGACCTTGTGTCGCTATGGGAACCTGTATAGTGGGCCTGGACTGTCCACTGGGTACATAGTAGAACCTGTAAGGGCCAAACATGAGGTGAGGGCAGAGGGCCAGGTCAGGGCCTACAAGGGCTAGATGAGGCTTAAGCAGTGCATGTGATGAGAATATGATGGTCGGTCACTTCCTCCTGTGTCCCTGTCATGGGCACTGGGCTAGCAGCAGTGCTAGTCACGAGGACTAGTCACAGTGGTGCCTTATGGACAGACAGTATGTGTAAGGTAAGTACTTGGCTCTCTGAGGTAGATGGCTTTTGTCACAACTATGACACTTTACTGCTGGGGGTGAAGCAGCCATTGATAGTCCTGTAATCTGTGGTCCTGGCATTGAAACAAAACTTTATGACAGGGGTGGGGCTGAGCAGCCTTTGGGCCAGCTTGCTGGCCTSTGCTCTGGAAGGCAAGGTTTGCCTTTAGCCACTGTATGCTTTCTGAAGTAGAGGCAGAATTTTAAGACTAGGCCAGAATGGTGAAAGGGGAGGTCAGCCAGCACAAAGCCTCACCCGAGTGAACCTCAGGACAAGAAAGCTGAGGAGATGAGCAGGAGCCTGGTCCTGCTCCTGTGAGGGTAGGGTACTACAGGAAGACTTGGGCTGGGCGGAAGTGCTGATAAGGTGGTGTCAGACCGTGGGTGCAGAGTTCCCAAGCTTCAGGGAGGGGAGAGGTGAACTAAGGCAAGAGAGACCTGAGTCCCCACCCCCAGGAAGCTGGGATTGAGTCTCTGCTGCTGTGTTCAAGTTCTGTTTGGACACAGCAAGAAGCAGCACTGAGCTGGAGGGGCAGCCTGGTGGGAGAGGGAGTGTCAGAGACGTTGGACCACCTTAGCCGGGGGACTTCTGAGACCACACAAGGAAGAGGGCATCCCCACAGAGATCGAGTCTTCTGTGGCTTCACTGAATGTACTTTGCTGCTAGCTTTCCAGCCGTGGTTCGTTTCACCTTGTGGTACTCACAGATGTCGCTGCCACAGCAGACCTTTCTTCACAGTCCACAGGAAAAGCTCATGGATCAGAAGTGTGTTTTAAGGGCCTGCATACATAGCCCACAAGGGGACCCATTAGTGCTGTGTGTGTGTGTGTGTGTGTGTGTGTGTGTAGGAGGGGCCAACAGCTGAGGAGCCCAGCCAGATGTTTCCAGACCTTCACTTCTCTCCTTGCCTTTCTGCAACAGAGTTGCACAGCAAATTGCAGTCCTCTGAGGTGGAGGTAAAAAACAAGTGTGAGGAGCTGAGTAGTCTCCATGCGCAGCTCAAGGAGGCCAGGGCGGAGAACTCCCAGCTCACAGAGAGGATCCACTCCATCGAGGCCCTTCTGGAAGCAGGCCGGGCCCAAGACACCCAGGTCAGTCACTTCTCAGGCCAGTCCAAGGAGAGGGAGGACTCCCCTGAGCAGAGGGCCTCCCGTGATGTCCAACTCCTCCACATGGGAGCTTTTCTGTGTTTCTTTTCAGGCCAGCCAAGCTGAAGCCAGCCAGCAGCAGAGCCGGTAAGCTTCACGGCAGATGGTGAGGAGCTGTAGGGCTGGGGCTGCAGCTGGAGCCCAGGCGGCCATGGGCCTCTGGACGCTAGAGCCGTTACTGGAAGGCTTGCGTCTTTGGGGAAAACCCCTTTGAGAGCCTTTCTTACCTGTCCCTTCGGTGACTGTGAAGACAGGAGACAGACGTGGATAGGAAACAAAGCTGCCCCCTGGGGGTTTGCATTAGTCTGTTTTCCATTGTTACGGCAAAATGCATGAAGCTGGGTCCTCTCCAAAAGACACCTAACCTAGATCACAGATGCGGTAGTACCCGGCCTGCTGAGGGCCTCCTTGGCTCCCACTTCATGGTGGGTAACAACACTATGGCAGGGGTGCGTGTGAGGAGGGACTGCTCGTGGGGGGATGGGGAGCCGGGGCAGACAGGCTATGTAGGGCAACACTCTCTGACCAGCCACCTCCCCTCCCAGCCCATTGGCCTTGCCTTAAAGGTCCCACTCCTCAACTCTGCTATATCAAAGCTTCCAAAGCGTGCATGCCTGGAGGACACACAGTGAAACTCTAGTAAGCTCTGCAGTCGCTCTACAGGAGCCAGTTTAGCTCTRAGGGAAAGACTGCTGCTAGCTCTGTGGTGCAGAGGTGTTGTCAGTGTCTGCAAGGTGAGGGATTTTTAAGGATTGACGTCAGGAAGTCAAATGAGGAAAAATGGACACGCCCCTCCCCCCTTTCAGTTGTAATCTAGAACACGTTACAGGACTCATTTCCTTTGTGAGGTGACTTCCCTGCTAGCCAGACTTGTCTTAGTCCCCATGTCAGTATCCTTACAGACCCACACCAGGCCATTTTCAGAACTGTTTGCTATTGCCAAGGCTGTTGCTCTGGGGCAGAGGCACAAAACATTCTTGGGAGTTGAATCATGGCTACTATGGTCTGGGGGACCCCAGAGCCACCGTGTGAAGGAATGGTGAAGAGGGTGGACTTCATCTCTCTGCACATCCTGGATGTGTCCTAAGCTATCAGCCAGCAAGATCCTCATTCTGGCTGTTTCTAGCAGAGTTGCTTCCCCATGTGCTTTGTAGCAAATGTAGCTTCCTATCCACAGCCTGAGTCCTAGCATTCAACCTGGCTTTGTAACTGCGGCACTTAGAGGGAAACCCGGAACCCACTGTAAGAGCCACAGCCAGCCCTCTCCATCTTCCTTCTCAGAATGCAAGGGTGAACCTTGTTTCTCCTGATGATATTTACAAGGGTACAGGGGCTGTCTTCATTAAGGGTTTTCTCTTGTGTCTTAAGACCAGATTTTTGAAGCCTGACATGGTAAGATACACCTGTAATTTTAACAGTTTGAAGATTGAGGCAGGAGGTTTACAAGGTCAAGGCCGCCCTGACCTACAAACCTTGTCTCAAAACAAACCACCTGAGATTTTTGTATCACACACTAAATTACTAAAATAATTCAGTCACACTCCAAATAAGAACTCTTAATGTCTTGCCTGGTGTTGGTATATCCAGCAAGAACTGGTCGGTTTCCTTCTGAAACAGTGTATCTGTAAGTTGTCTGGGTGGGGCCATTCTGTTCTGAACTGGCATAGCAACCCCCAAATGTTCTGACACTCTATAAAAACTGCCTGGGAGGTGAAGGTCGGTATGTCCTTGCCGGGGACCTGCGCTCTCTGCTTCTTCAGAGTCTTGTTCTGGGCATGCTCTGGATGCTTTGCTGGGAAAGACTTGTGGAAGGCAGGAATTAGAGGGAGGATATGAGGAAATCACACCTTAAAGGGGAGTCAAGGTTCCATCGGCCTGAAACTCATAGCCACAAAGCCAGTCTTCAAGGCCAGGTCTGCTGTATTCAAACTGAAAATAGGAAACTGTGCCAGACTGAGTCAGGGTCTCATGGTCATGGGTGGCCATGTGTTCAGCCCAGGCTGACTTTATAGTTGATGTGGGTGTGACTTAGAATGGTATTTTTCAAGAAGCTTTTGACTGTGTTCTCCCAGAAGGAACACAGGTGTGTGTGTGTTCCCCTCTGGCTGACAGTGACAGTCAGATCCCTGCATCCCTTGACTGGTGGCAGCTCCTCTCTGCCAGGCTTCCCCTGGCATCTCAGAGTTGCTCAAGCTGTTGATTCAGAATGTCATTGACCGCTTCTGGACTTTAGATTTCACATAACCTGGGTCTTACCATCTGGTCTACATTCTAGTGCAGAGGGCATCACATTAAGATGTCCATTTGAAGCTTATCCCTACAAGTCTTGAGTATAGCTTCTATTTCTGAATGGTGAATGCCAATGAAACTCATCAGATCTTTGCATCTAGAGAGCACTAGACAGTTATCTTCAGCTGATTCCATAAACCTCAGTTCCAGAACTAAGGAGAAGGAACCTTTTAAGTCTCAGAAGAGTGAGAAGTCAGCTGAGAGCGACTAAGAGTAGTGGTGCCCAGAGTTCCAGGGGGTAATTTGACAGCACTGTCCTGAGTCCTTAGCACAGTTCTGAGGCCAGGTATGCACCACAGAGAAGGGTCAGCTGACATGTTCTGTGGTGCCAAGGAAGGCCCAGGCTAGAAGAAAGGTCTTAAGAATACTACTCCTGGCTCTCGCTTGGGTGCAGGCCCTGCTCTTGGCACTTCTGGTGAGTGGAGAAAGAATGCAGGCAACTAGACAGGCTTCTCTGCAAGCTTATGCCCAGGCAGACGGGAGGCAGTGAACAGTTGAGTTCTTGGAGCCAAGACTGAAACCTCATCTTGTCCACTTAGTCTCAAGGAGCTGGAGTCACAGGTGTCGTGTCTGGAGAAGGAGACCAGTGAGCTCAAGGAGGCAATGGAGCAACAGAAAGGGAAGAACAATGTGAGTCCGTCCTTGTGTGCACTGGGGTGGCGTGAAGGGGCAGAGAGWGGAGGCTGCGGGCAAACTCCTCCCAAGATTACCCAAGGACACTTCCTTGTAGACCACCAGGCTCCACAGGACCTAGCTTTGCCTCCAGCTCCTTTCCCGTTGTTCGCACCAGGAATTGACAGTGTGTGAGCCTCCTTTCTGCCCCTCCACTCTCACAGTCTAGCAGCTGTCCCACAGACTGGGCTGGGGACGCAATGTGCCACATCTCCTGAGCTTGCACCCATCATAACCAGGGCATGTCATTGTCCAGCGCCCTCCCACAGGACCAGGGTTGAGCCAGGGGCCAGCTTTCTGTTTTGGAGGCAGGAAACTTCTGTCTGAAGAGACAGGCTAGCTCTCTACCTCATCAGACCACTGTTTCCTGAAAAGGATAGGCTGCTCTACACTGTGCCTTGACAATTTCTGTTTCTGGCCACAGTACCTGGCTTTGTGTTGAGCTCTTCCCCTGTTAGGTCATGTGCATCTAGTCTGAGGAAAGGGTATGTAGTCCCTGGCAGGTCCTGGGAAATGCCCTGGTCTGGGATAGGGAGATTCCATGGGCCCTGCCTTTGCTGGCTGTCAGCTTGAGACAGCCTGTGGGGACCATGCTATGACTCACCCTGTGCGGGCTGCTGACTTTCTCTGGTTTCCTCTAGGACCTCCGGGAAAAGAACTGGAAGGCCATGGAGGCACTGGCCTTAGCTGAGCGGGCCTGTGAGGAGAAGCTGCGTTCCCTGACCCAGGCCAAGGTCAGAGCACCTGCCCATCCTAAGTCCTGGAGTCAGGCCAAGGCTGGGTGAACATCTTTACTCTGCTTTAGTAAACATCACGAAGCACACATGGACAGGGTACCGCTGGCCTCRGTGTCTTCTGCATCCAGCTCGGCATCTCCAAGCTCCCGCGTCTCCTTCTCGTGCCTCCTTCCTTCCTTTTCACTTTTCCTTAAGATGGAGAGAAGAAATCCGTGCCCTTGGCTGACTCGCCTCTGTTGAGAGGAGCGCAGACGCCGAGAAAGCCCAGGGTTATTCGGCTTTTGTGCAGTTTTATCCAGGGCTATATTGAATATTTTGCCTGTTTCTTGGGCCCTCTGAAGTTATAATGCCTCTCAGGGAAACAATCTTAGCACACATTTGGGCAGAAAGGCCTCTAGTGCCCTGGTTACTCAGGAGCCAGCATGGAGTCTCATCCCTAGCAGTAGTGACCCCTAAAGCCACTGTACACCCCTGCTTACCACACATTTCCACCCCATGGGAAAGGCTCTCCCACCAGCATCCTGTGTACAGCAGGAGTGTCTGTCTCCACAGGACCAGCTTTGCAGTGAGTCGTGGTTTTCCTGGGAAGCATGAGGGTGCCACAGGAAAACCTGGGAAGGGCTAGTGTTGGCCACAACTACACTCTGGAGCCAAAATCAGATTCCTGGAGGCTTAGACTTTTAGTTCTAGAAATGACTGGTGACCTAGCCCATGTTACGGCAGATTTGGAAGTTGTGGCTTCAGCTGTTGCCTGACAGGATTGTGGCTACAAGGGTAGATGAAGGTAGAGGCCCACCTCACCTGTCAGTGGTTTGCCTGCTTGTATCAGATGTAGGTAGTGAGTGCTGCTCACAAAGTTCTGATCTGATGGTCCTTGCCATCGAGAGCCTCAGGCCACGCCAGACGGTATGGTATGGAACTGCCAGTATGCTGTGTGTCTCAGATGTGGACAAAACTTTCTTTTAGGCCAAAGTTCCCTGGAGCCACTCCACAGATGTATGCCCTCAGGGAATGAAGGTGTCCTGGGCTTTGCCTCATGGCTCCTTTAATTCTCTGGCTCTTTTTCTGATGATGGAGACTTCTGGCTCCCTCTGAGGGGCCAGAGAGAGGTGTCAGGCATGGCACAACTTGGGGCGAGTCAAGCTTTGGTCACCCTCACTATGTTCTCTAAGTTGGTTTAGTTCTGCCTGGTGGGAATTTGGTCCCCTTCTCCAGGGTAGCTAGAGATGAGCCTCTCCAGCCTCTKTCCCTGCCCTAACCCGGTGGCTGCTGGAGCTGCCTCGCCACCGTCTGCAGTTTCCACCTGTTATGACTCCGTGCACCTTCTAGCCTGCCCCACCCTGCCCTGGGAGTATGCTTGGTCTTTATACATGTGTGTATATTCTTGTACACTCAAGTTGGAGAGGAAAGCTAATGGGACCTGAGTGTCTGCTTGCTGGTTTGCACAGATAATCAGGGGTATACACTAAACAGCCTAGCCTCCTCTGACCTATCCTCCCATGTGCTGAGAATGTGCCCTTTTCTCTCCAGGAGGAGTCAGAAAAGCAGCTTCATCTGGCTGAGGCCCAGACCAAGGAGGTCCTGCTGGCCTTGCTCCCGGAGCTCTCCATCTCCGCACACCAGGTAGGCAGGAGGACGGCTCCCGGGACCCCCCACCCCCCAACAGTTGTCGAGGAACAACCTGGCCCCACCATGCCTGTTTCCTTCTAGAATTATGCTGAGTGGCTACAGGAAGTCAAAGAGAAGGGCTCGGAACTGCTGAAGAAACCACCTGCTTCCCTAGAGCCCTCCATGGTAAGTGACATTGCTGTCCCTTCTTGGTCTTCCCTGCCTAAGCCCCTCTGGGCCTAGGAATCAGGAGTCAGTCTTCAGTGAGTTGTCAAGACAAAGGACTGAGTAGACTCCTGATCACCCCTCTGCCCTTAGGACATAGTCTTGAAATTGAGGGAAGCCGAGGAGACCCAGAACTCTTTGCAGGCTGAGTGTGACCAGTACCGCACCATCCTGGCAGAGACGGTGAGCACGGGCCAACCTTGGTAGTGGCTGTGACTTGGTGTTCCGGGGGCACTGCTAGGAGGGAGGGCTTGGGATCTTTGGAACAAGGTTCTGTGTGACCTCAAGTATCCCTATTGCCCTCTCTGAACCTCATTTCTTTAGTTGGATGATAAAGGGGATAAAGAAAGCTCTTGGGTTTTTGTTGTTTTTAAATTGGAAATAAATGGGTTTAAGGTTGGGACTTGGAGAGATGGTTTCACCAGGGAATGCCTGGGCAGGCCGGGAGGGAGAAGGACAAGGTAGGCCCAGAGTAAATGGGGTTGAGCCCTTTGATACAAGAACAGCAGCAGTTCTAGCAGCTTGACTGGGGCCACAGGCCTCATTTCCTGGTACAGCTAAGCCAGGACCAGCTCCTTTCCCCTGTGACACTGAGTTAGACAGATACACAATAGTGCTGCTATGGTTGCAGAAGATAGTTTGTGTTGGTGGGGTCAAGAGAGCCTACCTCAGTGTCACCTCCCCTCCAGGAGGGCATGCTCAAAGACCTGCAAAAGAGCGTGGAGGAGGAGGAGCGTGTGTGGAAGGCCAAGGTGGGAGCTGCCGAAGAGGAGCTCCAGAAGGTACCTCCAGAACTCCCCCTGCCTGCCCCAAGCCTCCTGGGCCCAGGGTACCTCCAGAACTCCCCCTGCCTGTCCCAAGCCTCCTGGGCCCAGGGTACCTCCAGAACTCCCCCTGCCTACCCCAAGCCTCCTGGGCCCAGGGTACCTCCAGAACTCCCCCTGCCTACCCCAAGCCTCCTGGGCCCAGGGTACCTCCAGGCAGTCTCACACCTGATGAATCTTCTCTTTTGTAGTCACGGGTCACAGTGAAACATCTAGAAGACATTGTGGAGAAGCTAAAAGGAGAACTTGAAAGCTCAGAGCAGGTATATCTCTCGTTCTTTTCTGTTGTGCTATGAACTTTCTGGTCATGTTCTAACAGCYACGCAAGGGTGCATGGGACCTTGTTATTTTTTTTTTCCTCATGGACCATATGTCCAAGGAGGCTTTCCTCTTCTAAGCAAGGGCTTTGTCCTGTGTGGCTTAAGGGATGAACTTTTACAGCCTCAGCGGCCTGGGAGCCTTGGGCTGTATAGCTCTGGCCAGCAGTGGCTCTTTAAGATACTGCAGCAAACTTGGACCTTTGTGAAGTGCCCTTTAACCTAAGCTTTGCCAGTGTTTGTCTGAGAACTGTTCTGCCGATTCCTCCTGAAGCCTGAGGACTGGGTAGGACAGCGGGACTGGAATTTCAGTTCTCTGTTCAATGGGGGTCGGGGCGTGGGCTCTCTGGCCAGGGATGGTTTCCTTACTGACCTCGGTTTACCCAGTGGCATTTTACCCTTGCTTGTTTCAGAAACAGCCAGAGTTTGTACCTATCATTCTCTCTGTATGGTTAGGGTCCCTGCTGGCTAGTGAGAGACTGACCATTGTCCATGTCTGTCCATGTCCAGGTACGGGAGCACACTTCACATCTGGAAGCGGAGCTGGAGAAGCACATGGCAGCTGCCAGTGCAGAGTGCCAGAGTTATGCCAAGGAGGTGGCAGGGGTGAGTGACTCCATCATTCCAAGTCCTGGTCCTGAGTGGTCTCTGTCCCAGGACACCTAGGTTATCCCCAGTGATTTCTTTACTGAGTACTTGTCAACAGGAGCCTTAAGAGCTGGGTTTTTAGACTTTCACCCAGGGCCCTTTAGATTGAGAGCCCTGGGCATCTTGGGGTAGGTTTCAGAAAGGCTGCTGCAAGGCAGGGCCAGGGGCAAAGCCTTCTTTGTGCAGTGGCCCCTCGTGCTCTGGCTGGCTCATCAGCATATGGCCTCTCTTCCTGGCTTGCTGTGGTTGTTTTTTAGCTGAAACTGGATTTGAATCAGTCTCTGTCTTCTGGTTTCAGGAGAATTCCCAAGCCTGGTACCTTCAGTCTAGTTTCGAATTGCAAACTTTTGCTCTTTAACAAGAGACAATGGGCAGGTGTCTTAGGGTTTCTGTTGCTGTGAAGAGACCATGACCACGGCATCTTTTATAAAGGAAAACATTTAGTTGGGGCTGGTTTACAGTTCAGAGGTTTAGTCTAATTATCGTCATGGTGGGAAGCGTGGTGGCGGGCAGGCATGGTGCTGGAGAGGTGCTGAGAGTTCTGTATCTTGATCAGCAGGCAGCAGGAAGTGAGCTGTGAGCTAGTAGGCCTGGTCTGAGCGTCTGAGACAGCAGACCCCTCCTGCTAGTGGCACACTTCCTCCGGCAAAGCCACGCCGGCTCCAACAAGACCTTGCCTCCTAATAGTGCCACTCCCTAAAGGCCTATTGGGACCATTTTCATTCAAACCACCAAAACAGGTGTTTCTGAAAGCCTGAGTATAGGAAATTGTGCCTGAAGGACATCTGTCCCTCTGCTGTATAAGTCTCTGGGGCTTAGATTCTGGCTCAAGTTGAGGTATGGACTCATTGAAACTTTCCCCCTCCTTTCCCTGTCATCTGGTTGTTTGCCCTGAAGTTGAGGCAGCTTCTGCTGGACTCTCAGTCTCAGCTGGATGAAGCCAAGCATGAAGCCCAGAAACAAAGCACCGAGCTTGCCCTGGTAGGTTGACTTCTGTCCTGGGCAGGGGGTATGATATGGGGTATGCATGTGTGATTAGCTTGATGGTGCTGCCGTGATATCCGCGTGGAGTCTGCAGCTTAGCAGGGTGTGCATTAGCCATGTAGGGCAGGCTTAGTTCCCCTAAAACGCTGTAGTTGGGCTTGTAGCTGCCAGGGGCCAGGATGTTGACATTCCATTTCCTGTCTTTGGGCAGATCTGGCCCCTGCTCAAGAGCAAGGGCTTGGGGAGCAAGGGCTGAGGGACATATAGGCCTTAATAGCCTGTTTGGTCAACTGAGCAGTCAGTCAGGACAGAGGGCAAGAGGGTCCTTTATAGCCTTCTGGCATGTCTGTGCTTTCTCCATGTTTCCCTGCTTCAGTGATGTTCAGGCCTTGCTAGTCTACAGTTATCAGGAGGGCCTGCTCCCTCCGGCCRTCTGTCAGGCACTGAGAGCAGATAGACCTGGACAGAGGTGTGAGGAACTGCACTGTGCAGATCGCCTCTTGTAGTCCACTTGTAGTCAGTTTTTCCACTTTGCAGCTGCTGTGTCCCATGTCCCAGCTGCTTGGTCTCCCTCTTTACAGGGGATCCTCATCCCAGCTCTGGCAATAGGCAGCAGCCYGTGCAACTGCAGCTAAGTTCTGTTGGAGCTACATTGCCATTTTGAAAACCTTGAAGTAGATGTCAACATTTGAAATTTGGAGATTGAACATGTGCTGAGGAGAACAGCCCTGGTGTGTTTAGCAACCTGTCTCCATACTTTCTACCAAGCCCAGCTCACTGGACCAGGTTTTAGGCCTGGCCCAGACTACCACGCCAGAAGTAGATGCTGTCCAGGCCAAGCCTCCCAAATTTAAGGCTGCCATTCTCCACCATTAGCTAGGTTGGGTGTAGGTGAGAGCTGTCCACTCTCACCCCCAAGAGAAATAGCCCAGACAAGGCATACACACAGGACATGCCTGCCAAGGGGTCTTGTCATCTTTGCATTGTGCCCTTGGTTTCTGCTTCTGGGGCCTTTTGGGAAGGCAGACTTGGGGTGGCTTGCTGAGTAAAGTGTAAGTGGAGACTGAGGGCCCCCCAGATCTCCTAATGAACTTATATTTGAGTTCTATCTCCAGGCCTTCTGACTAGGACCTTTCCCAAGCGACCTGTGTGACTCTGCTGCAGTCCTTCAGATGGGAGGCCCAGTGGTTTAGTGGACTCCGAGAATTACAAGTCAATAATATGCTCTTACCATTTTGTCCGGGCTCCCAAAAGGCCATGAGCAGGACACTACAGCCTTGAAGAATCGGAATGGGACATATTGTCAGTTGCTCTGTTCCATGTGGACTCCCTGGCTTTGTGTGGTTGCTCCTGGGGGAAAGGCGTGTTGCCCCACAGGTTCATCTCAAAAACCACACACGGCTCTCATTAGCCAGGAGGCTTGCTGGCCTCAAGGCTTTTGGGGTGCTGAGTGGAAAATATGGTCCTAGAGAATAACAGGAGAATAAGTCCCCTGTCCTAGGGGACTTAAATACCAATCACAGATGGCAGGCCTTTATTCTTCCTATGTCTCTGAGGAGTCTCAGTCTCCCTCTCGCCCTCTTCTCCCCCCTCCCCCCTTTCTCTGGTGAGTGCATGAGTGCTTGTGTGCGTGCATGGGTGCATGGGTGCATGCCGCTGGTATGTATTTGCACAAACGCACCCCTCCCTGTTTCAGGTCAGGCAGCAGTTGAGTGACATGAGGAGCCACGTAGAGGATGGTGACGTGGCTGGGTCTCCAGCTGTCCCTCCAGCCGAGCAGGACCCTGTGAAGGTTAGGGTGATAAGCTGGTCCTCAGATGTGTCCCTAACCTCAGGGGTGGGCAGCCTCTGCGCTGACTAAACTGAGTGCAGGCACTTCCAGTCCCCACTGCTAGCCACCTCCACCCTGCCTGATGTGGGTGAGAGGACCCAGACTGGAAGGACGGATCGTTGGTTAAGGATGGTTGGTGGCTAGGGCCCTTGGCCCTTACTACACAAGGAAGGGACCCCTGGACATGTCTGTAGTTTGGGTTTGGGTCTGTAGCCACAAAGGGGATTTGCCTTTAGCTGTGGCCCTTTACTGGGGCGTTGCTAGCCAGACGTCTGTCCTCCAGAGTTTTGACYGAAGGATCAGTTACCAAGAGCCACTGGCAAGAGGCAGGGACCTATCATTGGCCTCCAATTGTGGACCATGTCCTGCCTCATGGCTTTGGTTCTTTCCTGCCCTGTGAGTCCTGTGAAAGGCTCCTTAGAGTGTAGTGTTTCCCCCAGCACCTCTTTGTGACTTCTCCACTTCTCTCCTGAGTCTGAGGCACTGTCTGCCCAGAAATGAGAGTGCTAAGAATGACTTAGGACGGGGAAAGGCCCAGGGAATCCTAGAAACATCTTGAAGGGGGAGCCTGGAGTTTTGCTCTGCCCCAGAGGGGCCTCTGCCAGCCTCTCCAGTCACTTTTTGTGGTGTCTCCATCCAGTTGAAAACACAGCTGGAGCGGACAGAAGCTACCCTGGAGGATGAGCAGACACGGCGGCAGAAGCTCACGGCTGAGTTTGAGGAGGTTAGGTCCTGCCTAATGGCCCCAGCCCCTACAAGCCTTCAGGCTGTCTTAAGAGCTTGGGCATCATCTCTGTCCTTCCCAGCTTTCCCACCAGACACCTGGGCTCAGACGCTATGGGGCACCCAGTATGTGGGCAGGCACTGGTGCTGACTCTGCCCCAGGAGCCTTGTAGGTTTCTGCATCTTTGGGAGATCCTGAAGGCCTGCGTGCTTGTGGATCATCCAAGCTGCTTGCCCATGTGGATCAACAGGAGCTATTGTCCTCTTAGGCTGGGGATGGCCCCCCTGCCCCTCTCCCAGCCTCCAAGTGAACTTAGCCAGGTTTGACTGCTAGGCAACTCACCCAGATGTGTCCCCTCACAAGGCTCAAAGCACAGCGTGTCGGTTACAAGAAGAGCTGGAGAAGCTCCGTGCTGCTGGCCCCCTGGAGTCTTCGGGAATAGAAGAGGTCACACAGCTGAAGGTAGAGGATGGAGCTGGGTACAGTTTGAACGTGTAGGTCCTCAAGGCTTTGGTCACTGTCTTAGTCATTAGACTGTTACTGTGAAGAGACACCATGACCAAAGCAACTCTGGTAAAGGAAAGTATTTAACTGAGGGCTTGCTTACAGGTTCAGAGGTTTATTCCTCCTCCTAGAAATATCCATGGTACTGGAGCAGTAGCTGAGAGCTACATCCTGATCCACAGGTCAAACAGTGGGCGCTGCGTGGGGTTTGAAAGCTCATATCTACTCCCAGGGAAACCCTTCCTCCAAGGCCAACCTGTTCCACTAGACGGCACCTCCTAGTTCTTTTCAAATAGTGCTACTCTCTGATGACTAAGTATTCAAATATATGCGCCTATAGGGGCCATTCTTATTCAAACCCCAGTCAGTCAGTCAGTCAGTCAGTCAGTCAGTCAGTCAGTCAGTCAGTCATTCATTCTTGTTCGGGAAGAGGGGCCAATCCAGAGGGTACTGGCTTCCCTCACCATACCTAGTGGAACTAAGTCATATCTCAGTTACAGGTTAGTGTCATTTAAATRTAAGCTTGATAAAGCTTGAAGTAAGTCATGGTTCAGGTACACATGTAGTGGCCTTCACACTGGGCAGCGTACAGTAGACAGTTGGGCCCGGAAGCTGTCCGAGCAGCGGCAGAAGCTGACAGAACACATGCAGAATTGTCAGCAAAGGCTTTCTCCCAGCCAGCGCTAAGTAACCAGATGGCTTCCCGTCATGGGGGGCATCAGAAGTCGCCCTTCCTCCTGGTATACCATGTGAGAGCTGACTGCCTTCAACCCTCTGGTCCAGGAGAGACTCGAAAAAGAGAAGAGGCTAACAAACGACCTGGGCCGTGCTGCTACCAAACTTCAGGAGCTGTTGAAGACAACCCAGGAGCAGCTGACAAAAGAGAAGGACACAGTGAAGAAGTTGCAAGAACAACTGGGAAAGGCAGTGAGTATTCAGTGCAGGCTGGACATGGGGCTAGCGCCCAGGCCTCCAGTGCTCTGCTCCATGCTGTTTCGGGACACCGGGGAGAGAGCTCCGAGGGTAGCCGACCGCTGCACCGCTGTCTTGGCCTCACCCTGCAGCCTGTGTGGAGCCCCTTGCCTGCAGAACCAGGTTCTTAGCCACACTCAGTGCCTAAGATTCCTCTCATCGTAGGGTCACCCCAGTTCCTATGCATGCACCCCAACCCCTGGAGTCAACCCTGGGCCTCCAGACTGACAGGTTTGCTTTCTCTGAAGTGCTTGCAGGTGCTTGGGGCGCTTCTCTGAGGATTTATGGGTCCTGGACACTGGGCAGGTGAGGGGTGTGCCTGACTCCAGTCCTGCTCTGTCCTTCACATGTCTGCTTTGTTTGCAGGAGGATGGTAGCAGCTCGAAGGAGGGAACCTCAGTCTGAGTCTCCTCGGCAAACTGTTCAACTTACCAAAATGCCTTACACATTCCTTACAAATAAACCAACCAACACAGCGTTATCCAGGCCCAACTTCCAGTGAAGCCATTGGAGACAAGTCTCAGAACCACAGAATAAATCTTCCAGAACCCCAGTCTGTAAAAGAACCTTTGTCACATTTGATAAACACTATTCCCTGGAGCAGCCCTGGACCACCTGGAGCAGACGCCAAAGCCCTCTTCAACGCTGACAGACCAGGGTGTGCTGGGATCCAGGACGCTCGGGATTTATGTCAATCAGTGCAATTGTCTGTATTTCTCAGTGGGGCCGGGTCGGAAAGCAACAGGCCAGGCGGTGAGTTCTCAGGGGCTGCTGAGTAGACTGGAGGGCCTCAGCCCAGCCCAGCCCAGCAAGGCTGCAGCCCCTCACCCCTGGAAGTTGCCATGCAGAACTGACATGTGACTGCCTGGATGTCAATGCCATTAAAACCAACGTGTTGCCCGGCTCTGGGGTCTTATCTGGTCTTCTGCTGGGCCTCCCATCTAGCTACTGAGCCTAAGGAGAGCCAAGGGTAGCTGTCTCTCAGACAGATGAGTGTTTCTGAAGGCTTGGAGTCCCCTGCTTCCTGCCTGCCCCACCCCTCCAGTCACTTCTAAATTCCAGAGTTCCCAGGCTGGGCAGGGACTCAGATACATGCCTGGGGCTTGGGGGGACACAGCTGTTCTCCAGAGAGGCCAACTGCCCTCAGGTAGAAGCCACCTTAAACTTCCTGTGACCTCAGAACTGGGAGCTCTTGGTGGCCCAGGAACCTGACCTAGGGAAATCTTGTGCAAGTGGTGTACGGGCTTGCATAGAGGGAACATGGAGTTTATGTAGAAAGTAGTCACAGTGGGGTGTGAACCACCAGAACAGTGACTCTGAGCAGCTCCCCGTTCCTGTGCCAGGCTTCATCCAGTCTTGTTAAACTCTTCCACCAGGCAGTGTTCCCACCCCTAACCTGTTACCCTCTAAATCCTAAGAAATCTGACTGGACAGCTGACCCTTGGATGCCACTATAAGTCCTATGGGGTAAGGGTAACTGGAAGGGGAGCTTTCCACACTGTTCTGCATCACAGAGCAATGTGGGGAGGTTGCTGGCACTCCTGCTGTCACAGCAGTCTTGGGAAATGTCTATGCCTGTGTCTTTGCCGCCTCCTCACACCACAGAACATAAACCAAGGTTTTGACACTGAGACCACATGGGGCCGAGCACTCTGGCCCCAGCCCCGGAAGCACCTATGAACCATGACGTACAGCTCTGCTGYGGATTAATGACCAAGGTGCTGGAGGGGTGCCCTGGGAGGTAGTGTTGCTTGTGGGTGAGGGAGGGTGGGAATGAGAAGGTAAAGCTGACAGTATTAGCTCATGGGGCTGGGCAGTCTGTGGCAGTAGAAGACAGTTTTTAAGGACTACAAACCCTTCAAAGAGGCCAAGGGGGAGAGGGGCCTCTGAAACTCTCGAGACTTTATCCCCATGGTTTCCTACCAGGAAACTGAGTAGAAATAACAAAGGAAGACGTGGTGTGGTCCAGCTCAGTGCCTCACAGTTCTCAACCTTCCTACTGCTGTGACTCTAGTACATACARTTCATCCTGTGGTGCCCCTAAAACCAACTCTCCATTGCTACGTCATAACCGTAATCTTGGTAGTTATAAATCATAATGTAAACATCTCTTTTCTGATGGTCTTAGGCACAGGAGTGGGGGAAGGGTTAACAGCATCCATGCCTAGAGAGATGGCCTCTGACGGTACACGAGGGGGCACTACAGTCATTTTGAGAGAAAAGACTGAGTAAAAAGGTGGCAAGATACTGAGGTCACCTTACCAAGCTTCAGAATCGGTGTCCCAAGAGGCAATGGCTTCTACTTGTCACCTACTTTGCTCGGGCCACCAGTGGGAGTCCTGTCTACCAGCGACCGCCTGTAAGGGGTTGGCCTGACACCTTATTCACAGTACTTAAGCATCTCTGGCTCAAAGGTCCCACTAGTCCTTGCAACCTGCCCAGCAGCAGCACCTCCCTGGCCAGCAGGGGGAGCCCGAGATTGCCGGTAGTAACTGCCACAGCAGTTTACTGGATCTGCCCAGCTGTTCCTCAACAGGATTGCCTCTATCCACAGGACTCTTAAAAAGTAGCAGAAAGTTTTGGTATTCTCCTACAATGCAGCAGTGTAGGAGAATACCAAAACAGGAAAGTGGGAAGGGGTGAATAGGGGAACGGGGGGGG
>BDUI01001754.1:90207-104415 GCA_002335545.1 Apodemus speciosus
ACACACACACACACACACACACACACACACACACACACACACACACGCAATATCCACTAACAAATGTTAGTGTGGACAAGCTGTAACTTCACATTGCAGCAGTGAAATTGCAAACAGGTGAACTACTTGAACAATTCTCAAAGAGCTAAACATGGAGTTACCAGATCACCTAAGAATTACAGTTCTTTTGTATACATCAGAAAAGAACAATATCCCCATATAAACAACCACACACAAATGTTCACAGAACCACACATACACAAAATGGAAATCACCCCAAAGTCCATAAGTGAAGAGATTTTAAATGCACCACAGGCACACAATACAGCAAAAACAAGGAACTGACATGCTACAACATAAGTGAACCTCAAAAAACATAACATTCAGAAAAAACGCCAAAGAAAAAGGGCGGCACGCAACATGATTCTATTTATATAAAATGTTCCCAACGGCGATCTGTAAGTAGGCTGGCGGTTCCCAGGGCCCAGGGAACTGGAAAGGGGCTGACTGCTAAGTGGCAATTTTCTTGAGGGTGACGGAAATCAATGCTCTGTAGTAAACTGCTACTTAACCACGCATCCAAGAAGCCAGTGTGCGCCTATACCCAAGCAAGCAGGCTGACGTCTAGGACGGGAAGATCACGCCAGTTCAAGGCCAGCCTGGGTGATTTACTGAGACTCAGTCACAGAAAGACAAGAGAAAAAGATGCCTGCGAGAATACGGGGGACCGAGATATAGTGGGAACCCAGCATTTGCTTCTAAGGTAATCTGGCATTCGACCCTCGATCATTAGGAGCGCCACGCCCACTCCAAGCCTGGCTATCTAGTCACGTCTTCTCATGGTCCCCTCAAATCTAGCTAACGAAATCACAGTTTTCTTATAATGTTATTACTGGAAATGAACATCTGATTTTAATACAGTGGCAGTCAGAAAATTAACAGTAGATAGAAAACTAACAAAGACTATACAATATTACTATACTCATATTCTTATTACCTGTGAATGCTTATTGCATTTTTAAAAAATCAAATTTAAACCTTTTAGTGCTTTAGTAGTATTTTCTGATTTCTGCAAGAAATGGAAAAATATGTTCAAATAATATTATCAAGGAAGAACTAGAAACACTCCAGTTCCTCTCTAGTCCATAATAATGCTGATATCTAAGTATTTTTTTAAAGATTTATGTATTTTATGTATGTGAGTACACTGTAGCTGTCTTCAGACACAGCAGAAGAGGGCATCAATCACACTGCAGATGGTTGTGAGCCACCATGTGGCTGCTGGGAATTGAACTCAGGATCTTTAGAAGAGTTCAGTGCTCTTAATCACTGAGCCATCTCTCCAGCCCTATCTAAGTATTTTTTAACCAACAACCAAGTCTTTCTTTTAAAAATACTTTATTTAAAATTTATCATTCAGGGCTGGAGATATGTCTTAGTGGTTAAGAGCACTCTGGCTGCTCTTCCAGAGGTCCCGAGGAGTTCAATCCCCAGCAACCACATGGTGGCTCACAACCGTCTGTAATGGGATCTGATGCCTTCTTCTCATGCAGGTGTACACACAGACACAGCACTCATATACATAATAAAATAAATAAATAAAATGTATCATCCCTCTGATGTGTCTGAATCCCCCACCCCTCAGCCCCTCCCCTCCAGCCTCTCCCTAGCCTCTGCCAAGTTCACTTTCCAACTTCATGTGCTTTTTTTAATAGCCACTGAGACCATTTAGTGCTTGCCCAATTCTTAGAAGGCAGCACTGGAGGCTTTGTATTCATTTATTCAATCAATACCTGAATATAGCTAAAGTATCTAAGTCTCTCAATCGCAACTGGAAACTGACTTAGGAATCGATCGTGACCTGCAACTGAAAACAAAGAAAAGCACGATTCTGCAGATGTGTGTGGCTGGCTCTACCTGGGCAGATGGACCTGTTCTATCAGAAGTGCGCGCAGTCTGTGCTGGTTTCTGGTGAGAAGTCTTATTTCTAAACACCAGTGTTTGAGGAAACGGCCCCTGAAGACAGTGAGGGGAAGATTTTGAAACATCCAGATTAACAAACTTATCAACTGCCGCAGTGAGGTAGAAAACCAAATCCAAAGCCAGAGAGATGTGAAGGGGAAATGTCAGTATGGGACCAAGACAGGGAGGGCCAGACATCAGGGTGGAAGCTGACCTGCAGCAGTACAAAAGGAGACAAGTACAGCATGCAGGCTGTGCCGACGACAGCACTGCACTCCGGAGGGGTCAGTGGCAAGTCTCCTCCAAGAGCAGGCGGGCTCAGGAGTTTGGAGGCATTGGTTAGTTTAAAAACCAACTCAGATGAGCACGGTAGTACTTTCCACATGAAAGGACAGGAACACACAGCGCTACGGAAGGGCGTCAGCGGTACTAAGTCCACAGTCAAGGTGAGGGACAGGGTTTCCCCAGCAGTACTGAGGCAGGTGTGGGGCCAGCAGGGCTCGGCAGCAAGCTCCCTGGACTCAAGGCAGGGACCGGAAGTTGGGGTGGTGGGCATAGCGACAGTGGTCAGGAGGCAGATTCCTCACTCCCCTAAACTTCCACTGCAGTGTTTTAGAGGCTGACCACAGTAAGGCTCCTCAGGACTGGGACATAAGTCTGTACTTTGCCTGTGAAAATGATGAGAAACCCAGCAGGCACAATCAACATATGTCAGATTCAGTTAAATGCAGTTCTGAATTGTTATACCCAGGTTCAGTATGCTAGATCGCCTTTAAACAGCAGCGATATGGAAGAAATGAACAAAGTACGTGTTGCCCAGACCCTTCGGACTTATGTTTATACAGTCAAAGACGGATCCCTAGGGCAACCAGAAGCTGGGCCCCACTGCGCAGGCGCCCCACTGCCTCTCTGCTGCTCCCCCACCGCCAGCACGCCTCCTCTTAACAACTTACACCTTTTATTCTGACGGCTGAATTAAAAACCGAGTAAAAGCTGGGCGGTGGTGGTGCACGCCTGTAATCCCAGCACTTGGGAGGCAGAGGCAGGCGGATTTCTGAGTTCRAGGCCAGCCTGGTCTACAGAGTGAGTTCCAGGACAGCCAGGGCTATACAGAGAAACCCTGTCTCAAAAAAACAAAAAACAAAAACAAAAAAACAAACAAACAAACAAAAAAAAAACCAAGTAAAAATTATTATAAGTAAGGCAGAAAGAGACTAAGTAATATTACCTTAAGTAATTAATGTTTTCTTTATTGACTGAAGTCAGATTTTATTTGACTTTAATGTGCACAGGATCTGACTATTGCTAACACTTAGCCCCCAAAACTTGGTAAAGTATGATTAATATTTATTTTAGTTCACTGCTGTATTTACTCCCTCTCCACCCCATATTTACCCCTTCAACTGCAAGGTATAATGAAAGAATAGAGAAGAGTCCTTTACAAACACCAGTGGCCCAAGTCCAAGGATTTGTGCCACAAACACCTGGCACAACCTATGGGTGCCTTCACAGCTTCCTAATCAAACCACATGAACAGGGTCACAGAAGAAGCTGGCTTGTCCTGGCAGTCTACTGTGAGGACTCGCCTGGGTGGCTGTTATCCCAAGACATCAGGGTGAGTCTCTGGCACAGGCCGGAACTGGCGCAGAGTCACGCTGTGCTTCTCTAACTTTTTTAAAAAGGCCGTCTGTCCAGCACGAGCCTCTCATCTCTGCAGTAATGCCAGCAGGGCCTGTCTGAAACCTTCAGGGAAAGTGTGAGAGGAGAAGCCCACTCCTCTCAGCTTCACTTCCCAGGCCTCGGTTTACCACTGAGATGTTTAACTGTTCAGTCAAGAAGCTGTAAATTTATTAATGAAGTTAAATCAAGTTCCACTTTAAATTGAAAGTTTGCGCAGCTGAAACAATGCAGACTGCTGGAACCAGGGAACACTAAGTTGCTGCTGAGCTGGAAGGAAGCTGAGAGCAAACCCCAGAGTCTGCTGCCACAGGAGCTCTGGAAACCTTAAAAGGTATCGCGCTCACAGCTGAAATCCCGTGTTCCAAAGCAGAACCGCTGGAGAAGCCACGCCCCGCGCTGCACACGCTGCTGCTGCTGCTGCTGCTGCTGCTGCTGCTGCTGCTGCTGCTGCGGATCTTGCTTCAGGCATAGTCCGTTATATGCTTGTCTTAAGTCTCCTCTGCTGGAGTATTTATAAAACTCACCAACTGAGAGATTATATCAAAGCCCACACGGCCCACACGTGCACGGTCTTTGAACAGTCTCCAGTCTCACACAGCATTACGCCACTGGACACAATCTTGGGAACAGCAGAACGGCCAGAAAGAGCAACTCTCTCAACTCGGCCATAAGGGTGAAGAGCAATCCTTGAATTGCTGAATTTTGAGAATTTAATTTTTATCAACCATTAAACCAGTCCAATCCTAAACATGATCATCACCAACAGCAGCCATCCTAAACCAGAATACAGAAAAAGGGGCTTATGTCACACTGCCAAAATCAAGTAGGACCCTCACTTTGGCTCCATTATTAGAACCCATACACTTAAATCCTAATTTAAGATGAAACAAACAAACAAGAAACCAACAACAACAGAACAGAATAAAAGCCGTTTAGCTACTTAAGAAAAGTATTCATTTCTAAAATCCAGTTTTTTGAAGAGTTTAAAATATCTGAAAAATAAACAAACTGACAGAAAACGGTTGTGGCTCCTTTTCTACCAGCTTCTCTAAGGAGCTGGGGTGTCAAACTGGGTCCATGACTCCCTCTATTTAGACCAGGCCTTGCCCAGGACCAGCAGAAAGAGAGTAACAGCTGGGCTGCTAGCTCCTGATAGCGCCTTCCAGCAGGACGACAGGGTGACTTCAGCTACAGTGATCGGTCCAGGCGGGCTGAGGGCGGAGCCCTTCAACTCTGCCTCCTACAATGGCTCTACTAGCAGGAGACAATTAGAGAAGACCATAACCCAATCAAGACCAGAACAGAAATTTCGGAATTCAATGGGAAGAGTGGAGAAAATTAGTGTTGATTCCCTTTAGAACACACACACACACACACACACACACACACACCCCACTTCCCTTGACTTTGGAATTCCAGAGTTCATCCTAGAGCGATTGCGATCACTCCAGTTTAGCCATCCTGCTGAAGAGGAGAGGTGAGCACAAAGGACGCAAAGGCACACTCGGCCTCCCTAAGTCGCCACACCCTGCTCCAGCTGCTGTAGGGAAATGTGCGCGAACGGCAGCCATGCCAGCATTTCTTTTCTACCTTCAAATGTGGCAGCCATCACCGTGCGCTAGAATACTGGAAATACATGAGATAATAATGAAAARATTATTAATTTGATTTTAATAAATTTAACAAGAAGCACATAAAACTGGCTCAATATTAAAGTAGCATGGTTTGGACAAACTTTTTTTTTATTTAACTTTTTAATTGCCTTTTCTGTGAATTTCACATTAGCACCCCAATTCCACTCATCTCCCCATCCCTTTGTATGCACCCCCTACCCTTATGACCTTCCCTCTCGCCCACAGCACTGCACAGCAGACAAGGGTCCACTCTCCGAGTGCTACAACAGGTGAGGGGCAGGACCAGCTCTCCAGCTCTCAGGATGACAGGTGGGCAAACAAATTCACAAATGTATCACACNGCTGCTGCTGCTGCTGCTGCTGCTGCTGCTGCTGCTGCGGATCTTGCTTCAGGCATAGTCCGTTATATGCTTGTCTTAAGTCTCCTCTGCTGGAGTATTTATAAAACTCACCAACTGAGAGATTATATCAAAGCCCACACGGCCCACACGTGCACGGTCTTTGAACAGTCTCCAGTCTCACACAGCATTACGCCACTGGACACAATCTTGGGAACAGCAGAACGGCCAGAAAGAGCAACTCTCTCAACTCGGCCATAAGGGTGAAGAGCAATCCTTGAATTGCTGAATTTTGAGAATTTAATTTTTATCAACCATTAAACCAGTCCAATCCTAAACATGATCATCACCAACAGCAGCCATCCTAAACCAGAATACAGAAAAAGGGGCTTATGTCACACTGCCAAAATCAAGTAGGACCCTCACTTTGGCTCCATTATTAGAACCCATACACTTAAATCCTAATTTAAGATGAAACAAACAAACAAGAAACCAACAACAACAGAACAGAATAAAAGCCGTTTAGCTACTTAAGAAAAGTATTCATTTCTAAAATCCAGTTTTTTGAAGAGTTTAAAATATCTGAAAAATAAACAAACTGACAGAAAACGGTTGTGGCTCCTTTTCTACCAGCTTCTCTAAGGAGCTGGGGTGTCAAACTGGGTCCATGACTCCCTCTATTTAGACCAGGCCTTGCCCAGGACCAGCAGAAAGAGAGTAACAGCTGGGCTGCTAGCTCCTGATAGCGCCTTCCAGCAGGACGACAGGGTGACTTCAGCTACAGTGATCGGTCCAGGCGGGCTGAGGGCGGAGCCCTTCAACTCTGCCTCCTACAATGGCTCTACTAGCAGGAGACAATTAGAGAAGACCATAACCCAATCAAGACCAGAACAGAAATTTCGGAATTCAATGGGAAGAGTGGAGAAAATTAGTGTTGATTCCCTTTAGAACACACACACACACACACACACACACACACACCCCACTTCCCTTGACTTTGGAATTCCAGAGTTCATCCTAGAGCGATTGCGATCACTCCAGTTTAGCCATCCTGCTGAAGAGGAGAGGTGAGCACAAAGGACGCAAAGGCACACTCGGCCTCCCTAAGTCGCCACACCCTGCTCCAGCTGCTGTAGGGAAATGTGCGCGAACGGCAGCCATGCCAGCATTTCTTTTCTACCTTCAAATGTGGCAGCCATCACCGTGCGCTAGAATACTGGAAATACATGAGATAATAATGAAAARATTATTAATTTGATTTTAATAAATTTAACAAGAAGCACATAAAACTGGCTCAATATTAAAGTAGCATGGTTTGGACAAACTTTTTTTTTATTTAACTTTTTAATTGCCTTTTCTGTGAATTTCACATTAGCACCCCAATTCCACTCATCTCCCCATCCCTTTGTATGCACCCCCTACCCTTATGACCTTCCCTCTCGCCCACAGCACTGCACAGCAGACAAGGGTCCACTCTCCGAGTGCTACAACAGGTGAGGGGCAGGACCAGCTCTCCAGCTCTCAGGATGACAGGTGGGCAAACAAATTCACAAATGTATCACACACCCCCACTCTTGGAAAATAGCACGCTGCTTCTGTTATGACTCACGTCACTTGGAACTTGCTACTATACTATGAAAAAATAATAATATATCTAAGGCAAAGATTTCACATTTAATATTAAATCTGTTTATAATTGACTATTTTTCAGGGCAAGGAAACAATTTTGGAGGAAACAAACTGCTAATATTTATTTTTGTGACAGGGTTTCATTATATAGTGCAAGTTAGCATCAAATTCATAATTATCTTTCTTCAGATTCAAAAGTGCTGGGATTACGGGCCGTACCGCCAACCCTGCCCTTGTTTATTAAAAGTATATGCTGTGTTTGAAATACTCAAAGCAATAAAAAGTCAAAGTTTCATGCAAAATGGTTCAACTTATCTAAGCAAAGCCTTTAAAAAAGAAAAGAAAAGAAAAGACTATTTCATCCCTTACAGAAGCAGCGCGACTACTGGGAAAGCAGTGAAGTCAGAACTAGAAAGTCTATGGAGATCTCGAAGAGCAACTTGGCCCAGATCCCTCTGACAAATTCGCAACTGAGAGAATAAGTTCTTTAAATAACTTGAGGAGAGAGTGAGAGAGCGAGAGAGAGCGAGAGAGAGAGAGAGAGAGAGAGAGAGAGAGAGAGAGAGAGAGCGCACGCGCGAGCGCAGGTTAGACTTGTCTCCTAAGACTGGAACATCTCTCTGCAGAAGAGCAGCAGCAGCCTGCAGCACCCCGGGTTAGTCAGGGCTGCTCCTCCCGCACTGGGGTCTAAAGGACGGTGGAGCCGCACACACCAAGCACTGGAATGCACACTTACTAAGTGCACACTGATTATTACTATGGCTATCTAGAAGATCCAGTTAAGAGTTTCCTCAACTCTTCAGTAAACTAGGTTGCCAGTTCTCAGTAAAGCCTTTGGTTATTGGACAAGTTAAAACTTGTATCTGAAACAGGAATTTATTAATTTATAGATGAAGCAAGATGGGTTTACTAAGTACACTGCAGGGGGCAAAGGGCAGGGCAATAACTAGAACAGACCATCTGCTCAGACAGAGAATCCTTCTTTGTTTCCAATTCACTAGAACTGTGGACTAAAAAAAAAAAACTTAGCATCTGGTAAGTACCATCTCTTTCTTCTCATGAATATTTAGTGGTGTCATTAACTGATAAACTGACATTGAAAGTGTGATATGTATACAATGGAATTTTATCTTGCCATAAAAAATGAAATTATAAAATTTTCAAGAAAAAGGATAAATCTAGAAACTATTGTATTACGTGAGGTATCCTGACCACAGAAAAACAGTATTGCCTGTTCTTGCTCATATGTGAATCTTAGCACTTTATGTCCAGATATACGTATGAAATTAGAAATGGGACATAAAAGGGAAAAAGAAAGTGTTAGAAGGGGCAGGGTATCCACACATGTGAAATGGAAGCTGACAGAGGCTGCCGGTGGTGGAAGGCACAAAAACTCGATGGAAAATGTGTTTGAAAGTGCCATAAAGAAACCTGATGCTTTGCATTCTAAATAAATAAATAATATATTAGGTGGTTGAATAGCAAAGAAAGGGACCACCAAGGCTGCCCAGCAGGTAAAGAAGCCTGCTACCAAGTCTGCCCGACCACCTGAGTTCAGTTCATGGAATTCACGGGGGAGCAGAGAACTAAAGCCCGCAAGCTCCGTCTGTCTTCCTCGTGTGGCCCATGGTAGCTAAACGCGTGCATACATGCATGTACACACCAAAGAGGGAGAGGGAGAGGGAGAGAGAGAGAGGGGGAGAGGGAGTGGGAGAGGGAAAGAAAGAAGGAAGAGAGGGAGGAGGGAGGGGAAGGGAGGGGAGGGGAGGGAGGAAGAAAGGAAAAGAAAATTTAATAGCAGGGGGATGAAAAGATGTCTTAATAGTTAATATTCACTGTTCTTGCAGACAACACAAGTTCAGTTCCCAGGACCCAGAGGGTGGGAACCCAGCTTCAGGGAATCTTCTCACCCTCTTCTAACCTCTATGAGCACCTGCATACATGTAGTACACACACACACACACACACACACACACACACACACACACACTCACACATGCACCTCTTTTAAAAAATAGCAAAGACATGCTCAATAAAAAGATGGGTGAGAGTTAATGTTTTGAATGTACTTAATAGAAATACGCACACAGTTTTAGTGAACTTCTTACATCTGAGCTGAGGACGCTCAAGAGCCAAACACTACCTGACAAAACTCCCAGTACCGGACACGAGTTATCGGCCAGAGCTGTCCAAAAGGCTCCCAAAACATACAGCCTATTGCTGTTGTCCTTGACTGTCCCTCAAAAGTGGAAGGTTAGCCAGGCAGTGATGGTGCACGCCTTTAATCCCGGCACTTGGAGGCAGAGGCAGGCCGATTTCTGAGTTCGAGGCCAGCCTGGTCTACAGAGTGAGTTCCAGGACAGCCAGGGCTACACAGAGAAACCCTGTCTCGAAAAACCAAAAGGGAAAAAAAAAAAAGAAAAAGAAGTGGAAGGTAAGTAAGTCGAAATTGCTCAAGATACCATGCATTTCAGAAACAGGTCGACGCTCCTAAGCTGGAAGTGGCCAGAAGGCACAATGAATGCTTCCAAAAGAGGGAGGCAATGAACAGTCAAACTCAGCGACACCACCTATGAACCACATCAACAACCAGAACGGCAGGAGAGCCCTCGGAGTACAGCAGCGGCATGCATGCCTTGGTAGTAACCACCAGCCCTCTGACTGGACACAAGACCCACTGAATGAGAAAGAACCCAGGCCTGGTGCTGGAACCCCACTAACTCAGTGCTAGGGAAGTCATGATTGAAGTCATGGATCTTGAAGGAGAATCTATAACCACCAATTTATTAAGCCAGCATAATCCCCAAGTATGATTGGCCCCTTCAGTTACCAGCTCTAATCTAAACCTGCATCTGCCTCTCTGTGTACTGATGAAGTCTAGAGACTTCTGATGTCTATAGACTGCTGATGTGGTCTAGTAACTAGAGTCACTCCTATTACTGTAGTACGGTCTCCCCAACACTGGCCTAACTATCTGTTGCTTGATTCCTGCTCTTGAAAGAGTAAGGGCGCTTGGTGGGTCTTTCTTAAATCGTTACTTTGCTGTTATTTATGCCTTGCTGGGAGCAGGCCCGTGCTAAGCAGGCATCCTATCACATGGCCACACCCCACCCTGTTAGTATATCCCTGCACTCTATCCTACATCTATCAGTCCTCCATCCCCAGCTACATTGCCAACTAGATGTTTACTTAACCAATGAAAGTTATATAGTATTTGTCTTTAAACTTGTAAATATGTATTTTTTATTTTTAAAAACTGCCTAATATGTGAGCATTAGATTTCACATAGATTTCAAGATAAATGCTACATAAGAGATATGAATGTATACACTAATCAACATTCAAGAGCATGACTAAGCAATCAATATTCTACAGAACACATTTAAAATTTTGTGTGATCTAAGTTGTTGCTACACGCCCATTTGATCCTGCTGAAAACATTTAAAGACACTACTTAAGCAAAGTACCTGCTAGTTTTATCAAGCAGGGAGGACGCTTCGCGAATTTGCTAATATTTAAAAGACAAAAACAACGCCCCATAGAGTCAAGAAGACAAGGACAGGTATTTTGCAGTTCCTACCCAGAATGCAAAGTCTTACCCAGAGCAGCATGGCAAGAGAAAGAACTAAAGGATAACCAGACAGGAAGGAGGCAAGCATATTCTGTTTGCAGCAACATGTTTCATCAGACTCTCAGACTGATGAAATCGATCAAGATACAAAAATCAATATACAAAGGCAGTAGCATTTTTATGTACCAACAGTGAGCTAGCAGACAAAACAAAACAAAACAAAACAAAAATCAAGAAAGCAATCCCCACTGCCAAACAAAAACCCAAGACAACAACAGCAACAAGAAACCCTTACAAGGGACTGGGGAGTGAACCGGAGGGGTACATACAACACCCTTTCCAGACCCTTAGCGCTACACCATAACAAACAAAAACCAAACCAAACCCCTTAGGCCTACATCTAGCCAAGGGAGTGAGTTGTTACACACAATGCTAACTACAAAACTCGATGATGAAGAACAATGAGACGACACATCTCATGGAAAGGCATCCCAGAAACACTTCCAGGTTCAAAGTGTTGCTAAAGTGTCCATATCACCAAAGCAATATATACACAGCCAGTGCGATCTCTACCCAAAGAGCGATGGTTTTCTTCACACTACAGAAAAGGGAAGATGGGAATGGCGTCGCATGCTTACTAACCCAACGGCTTGGGAACTGGAGGCAGGAGGATCAGAAGCTCAAATACAGCCTTGGCTACACAGTGAGTGTAAAACCCACCTAGGCTACACAAGGAAGGGAAGGGAAAGAAAAAACAATCCTAAAATTCGTAAGGAACCACAGAAACCTGGGTAGTCAAAGTATTTTAGCAAAAAGAAAAGACCAGAAACATAATAATAACTCATATCTCAAAACATACTACATAGAGAAAATAAACAAAATAGCACAGTGCTAGCATAGAAGCACACACATCCAGACTAACAGAACGATAGAGAACCCGGAAGTAACTCCAATCTCTACCTGAAGAATCACTGAAAAAGGACCAAAAACCTATRAATGGTCTGGTAAATTTGGAAACTCATACACAAAACAATAAAACAGACCCCTATCTCTCATCACATAAAAATTAAGTCAAGGGTTGGAGAGATGGCTCAGTGGTTAAGGGCATTGGTTGCTCTTAAGATCCTGAGTTCAACTCCCAGCAAGCACATGGCGGCTCAGAACTATCTGTAATGAGATCTGATGCCCTCTTCTGGCCTGCACAGGCAACAAAATATAAAAACAGGCAAATGGGGTTTTAATCAAACCAATTAGTTTCTATACAACAAAAGATACAAGAGAGAATAATAGACAACCTGCAGAGTAGGAAAAAATATTAGTAAACCATTCAACCAACACGGGATGAATGTGACTATCTAGAACAAGAGACCCAACAGAAAAATTACAGTAACTGATTTAAAAGGGGAAGGAAGGTTATTATCCTTTCTCAAAAGATATAGGACCAATTATATTAAAAATTGGTATTAGAAAGGAAATGCAAAGCAAACCATAACCAAGTACCATCTGTCACAATCCTGTTAGGGAAAGCCACCATCAAGAATCTAAATATATCCATGCTGGCAAAGACACAGAAAAGGGTGAACTGTCACATTTCATTGGTGGTAACATGAACTTACACAGCATTATAGAAATTAGCATGGAGGGTCCTCGCAACACTAAAAACAGAACTCCCACAGACTAGTATCCCACCAGTTACACATGCAAAGGAAATCAAATCAGCCTAAAAAAGAGATGTCTGGTAAACTCCCATGTTTAACATGACACTATTCAAAAAAAACGAGGTATGAAATCAACCAAGGTCTTCACTGTAGCTGACATCACTACTCCACTCCGCCCCTTTCAGACCTGCCTGGAACTCACAGCCTTCCCTCTCAGCCTCCCAGATGAGGGAATTACGGATGTGTGCCATCACACCTGACATCATTTCTCGTTTTAAATCAGATCATTTGGGATTTGGCGCCTAGGTTAATATATTCTGAACACTACTCCCTGTTGGACGAATAGCTGGCCAGAACGCTTTCCTGTCGTTCAGATCATCAATCCACCCTGTTTCTGCTATATAGAACACTCAAATTTACTTTGAGTTGGTAATTTCACAAATCAGTCTCTATTTGAAGACATGATATGAATGCACAGAAGTTTGAGCACAGATGACATTCAAGTTAGGATCTTAGATGAACCAGCGCGATGGTGCAGACCATTAACTGAAACAGGAGTGAAAGAGCTGAGGCAGGCGTATTTTRAGAACGGAGACACTCAAGGCATTGTCTGTCTACGCAGAGTTCAGCAGCATAGATGGGGATCAGCGGGGGGAGCAGGTCGGATAGCGGCTTGCTCTCTGCTTCTGGCAGCCGAGGGCAGGACCCTTCCCCGCACTGTACRTTTCCACCACGACGCTTTTGTCCCGCCAAGGCAATCATGGACACACACCATTAGCCAGAATAAAACTTTCTTCCTTCAAACTACTTACTCTGCTATTTTTTCACAGCAACAAAAGCTGACATACTAATTTTTCTCCTTTGTCTGCAGAATGTTGGCTAGACGAGCCCGTTCTGCCCAGGCACAGGCCAAGTCCATTATCTTCTCAAGGTCCTTTGATGAGTCCTCCTACCTGGAACTCTTCACACAGCTCAATCTCTCAACGAGAAGGGTTAGCTTGCCTGGGCCAGCTAGGCAGGAATCCTTTTTTTCAAATTAAGTAAGTGTTTTTGGCTTTTTCTATGAAGCTAAGGAACAAGACAGTAACTAACCTAAGGCCACACGGAAAGAGGCAAAGCCAGACTCCAAAAACATGTTTCTAAGCACTTGGCAGTCTGGCTCAGTGGAGGTGGTAGGGCACAGAGTTGCTCCAAGGATGGCCTGAGACAGAGCAACACACTGCCTGACAGGGAGTGAACACTTGGAAGTCACCTTGTTTTTCTCAGAAGTTAGGCTTCAGCTCTTTTCTATGGTTCAAGATGTCCAGTAAATAAATATCAGCCAATCTCATTTCACAAAAGAGGAGTTTCTGTATGCCAGTCATTGAGACTCTTACCACAGCAATATTGCCTCATCTATCTCTAAGGATTTTCATGAAAAGACTCCATCTGAATTATAAAGTGTATACCAAGGTGAGGTCCTATTCAATTGTTTCAGCATTTAAACCTCAATTTCCATGACATTCTTAAAAACTGAGAACAGATATATAAAAATTAAAATATTTCATCTCTATAGGAACTTGTCTGTAAAAATTCAGAAAATCCTCTTAATCACATATTCATTATAATTCAGTAACATCTCTGTGAGCTACTATGAGAAAGGTACTGTATTACTGATATGACCATAAGAACGGTACAGTCTGGATAAGTATTTTAAAAGAAATTGATTGTCTGCAGAGATGGGTCATAAATTAGGA
>BDUI01001754.1:109350-124858 GCA_002335545.1 Apodemus speciosus
ACCACCGCCCGGCACCAGGCACTTTTTAAATTTGATTTGAATGTACACTGGAAAAAGTTAAGCTTTAAAACCAAGCTTTCACACATTTAAAATGTTTGGCCCTATTTTAAAAATATAACGTTCGCATTCTCAACTAGGTTCACATTCTCAACTAGACGAAAAGATGTTACATCAGCAGACTGGAGRGCAGACACCAGTCCACTTCACTGCACTGAGTGSTCAAATTTATCAGAGCTCAAAGCCTTTAGATTTAGTCTTTACTATAAACCAACATATACATACAATTAAAATCTTGCAGAGGTTCAACAGACTTCAGAGCCTGAAATATTTGTAGCTCATAGCATTAAACTCAAACAAGACACTACTAAGCGTGGTCAGTTTTCCAGAAAACTACTCATTTAATCTAATGAGCCAGCCTGTCCCTACAAGCCAGTTGCTATCTCCTAAGGAAAAACCAAAGTTGTTATTCASTGAAAACTCTGTAGACAGATTAGTGGGTACCAACTGTTTCCCGGCGCACAGATGTAGCARCAGGATAGTATTTCTAGCAGTGTGGCARGGCCTTGCCAGCAAATCATTGACCAAAAATGGTAACAGTGTGCAGACTACAGTGACAAAATGTTCCACCTGATCGCCTAGTTGAGATACTGTTTTACAACCGATTAGAATAACAGTTTAGACATAAGAGAAGTTTGTAAATTAAGCAAAAGTCTCTACCATCTCAATAKAACGAATGTTTCTCTTTTTAAAGGGCTGGAACAATTAAACAGCTTTCGAAAAGTTTTTAAATTTGCATCAGGAAAGCAACATCATGTCCACGCCTTGCACCCAAAGTTGTGGTAAAGCCATGATCTCAGGTGAAGGCAAATTTCTAGCATGGATGAATGGACCGGGCAGGGAAGGGTTAAAAGAGCCACTGCCAAGCTTGACAAGCCCAACGAGAGTGCCACTGAAGCTGATTGCCAGATACGACAAACAAAGCCACGACAAGGCCACCCGGTTCTTAATCACGCTCGCTAGCAATTACCCCGCCCTCTGGAGTGTTCTATAAAATCCTTTTCCTTCTCGGTAGAAAGGGCTGGAAAGGCTCATGGGTTACCGAGCTGGCCTTGGAGAAAACCGCGCCCATACGGACGGTCTCAGGTTCGGCGGCCCAACCCGGCGATCTACCGACTTCGGGATCGAAGGCAGCGAAGCCGGGCCGAAGTGGATCCCGGGCGGCGGCCTGGAGCGGTGGGCAAGATGCCGCCCGGGAGCTGCTTTGGAGCCGTGGGACACGGTCCCTCCCTTGGCGCACGCTCGAGCTGAGGGTCACTCACCATGTTCGCCGCGGCGGACTTCGGAAGGAGAGCTAGGAGTCTGGCGGCAAAGTCTGTGCACCTTCCTTCTGCGGATAGCGCAAGCAGGAGACCCAGCGCAGGGTGGACGCGGCAGCTCGAGCTTATTAAGGGTGGGCACGAGTTCCAGCCAGACTGCGGCTGCGCGCGCCCCACGCTCCGCCCGCCGTTGCTACGCAACAGGCCGGCCTCCCCGGACAGGCCCCACCCAGGAGGCCCAGTAGTCTACAGACAGCCGGAAACGTCGCTCCAGTTAGGGGAGTGCATGGGTTCCCCGCCCAGAGGAGCGCAGGGCTGCTTCTCGGTGAAGGGCGAGCACCAGGCGCTCCAGGGTATCCGGCCCTGCCCTGGAGGCGGGGCCACGCGATGCTCCGCCTACCGCACGGCCTTTGCCCAAACATGGAAGTCGCCACCTGGCCAGGTGTGCGCGCCGCCGGGGGCGGGGCCACAGCGCAGGGTGGGCGGGGCGAGTGCCGGTGGGCGGGTCCTCTGCTTGGCGGAGAGAACTCTCGGAGCGACTCTCGGGGACCGCGACCCGCATTTTTTTACCTACTTTGGTGCTGTTCCCACCACCCTTGTCCTGATTGGCCAGCGCGGCCCTTCGGGCCGTCGCCTGAGAGGGAAAAATCTGCACATTTTTCCTCCTTCCTGAGGCGACCGTGGCTGTTCAAAGTGCTGTGTGAGTCAGCGCTTATTCCAGGACTGGAAAACGGGAGTGATTTGTTTATCTTCCGAGCGGCTGGGAGAAGGCCCAGTGACCGGCGGAGTTGCGTGGGGGACGCCGCGTGGCCCGGGGCTGTGGGCCCGGCCCCTCTGCCGCGCTTGGGGGCTTCTCATTGGGGAATTGTGTTTTCCTAAAGGGCGGTTGCACGGAAATAACTGCTTCCAAWGGGCCACCAGCAATCCTAGCTTTGTTTTCTCAGGGTGTTTTTGTGGCGAATACAAGGAAGACATGGGATGATTACCTAACTTTTGAGCTAAATCAATCAGAATATCAGGATCTCTACAAAAAAGCCTTAATTCTCTAAGAAGRCTTTTGAGCAACATGATCGTTGTTTTTCTTTGCATCTATTTTCTGGGCGCTATATAAAAATCTACCATAGGTAGCTTTTCTTCTACCTCTGTAGCAAAACGCGGTTCCCATTAATCGTTTTGTTTTGTTTTTTTTTTGTTTTTTGTTTTTTGTTTCTCAAGGCAAAAGGCAAGTCGTGGCAATTCTTATCCCTTATTGCTTCGCCACAGGGTGTTTGGCAGGCCCTGGCCGTGGCATCAGACTCACCCGTTCAAAGATTTCTTAGTTCTGGCGCYGTACATCTAGATGTGACCTAAGAATTTGCCTTTTTAACAAGTCTTTGGTGTTAATAACTGGGGATCACATTGGAAAGAAAGAACCTACATCCAGCTGCAGCCCTAATCCTTCTGGTTTGTTTTTGGTTTTTTGTTTTTGTTTTTGCTCAGGACTCTGGCCCCACTAAATGAGACTTCATTTAAAGACGGCTGTTCAACCTCTCATTGGCGGTTCATCTTCCACAGTCATGTTCAAATACAAGAATGCTGTTTACTGCATAAGATTTTCTGTGCCTTCTTCCAGAATCTTAAGCAAGTCTCTCTGGCTCCTCCGCCTCACTCCCTCTCCTTATGGATTTACCCAGTAACTGTGTTCCTATCACCTGCCAGCCTGGTTTTGTTTGGTTTTGGGTTTTTTTTTTTTTTTTTGACAGATTTCCAAGGAATCTGTTTTGTGTCATTCCATAATCATTCACTTCATGGAAATCAGAAGTGGGGGCACCTTTCCTGTATGAACTGTCTTTTTATACATTTGCCACTGCTCCCAGATCAGACTGGGAGTCCCAGAAAGACAACAGAAATTTAGGGTGCGTTCTACATGAAGTGGCCCAGCCTCTCAATATGCTACATGTTTTCCTAAGTGAGCCAGTATCTGAAGATGGTTTAGGATTTATCAGACAATGCATCGGTTCACTGTAGCCTCAGATGAACTCCTGCTGACCTTTAACCCCCACACTTACCCATTCTGAGAAGAATCAAGTTTAAATAAAATGTTATATTGACCAAATGTTGAAACCTAATTCCCAATGCGATGTAATAACATTTGGAAGTAGGTCTTTAAGATAAGCAGGTTGTGAGTTCAGAGCTTACACGAGTAGGAGAAGATTGCAGTGTATGTATGAGTAAAGAATGGTTCTGCTGGGCGGTGGTAATCCACCCCTTTAATCCCAGCAGTGGGAGGCAGGGGCAGGCAGTCTCTAAGTTCGAGGCCAGCCTAGTCTTAGTCTATAGAGCAAGTTCCAGGATAGCCAGGGCTATCCAGAGAAACCCTGGGGATGGGAGGCGGGGTGGGGCAGGGGATGGTTCTTCACCAGACACTGATTTTACTGGTCCCTTGATACTGGACTTCCCAAGCTTGCAGAATCATTAGAAATTCTATTGTTAAACCATCCAGTTTATGATATGCCAATCTATCTTAGCAGCTCAGCAAGACCTCAGAGCTCAGTGAATAGGAGATGCGTATGTTCCATTTGTCTCATTTAGAAAGTGTTTTGGGTACTGAATCTTTGAACATACGAGTGGTTTCATTTGAATTCTCTAATATGAGTAACAGAGAAGAAGAAATTATACATTAAAGAGACCCCAGAGAGCTGTTGATTAATAGTCTGGAGAAAACTCCTATGCCAGGGGTCATAATCCTATCAGAACCTAAGAGAAAACTATTTTGATCTCACTTTTTTTCCACTACAAATTCATCTCTCCCACATTCGCTGCTTATTTATATCTGTAGTCTTTAAAAATAATATTAGTCATGTGAGTAAAATGTATGTTCTCCCCAGGGAAGATTTGAACTGCATGAAAGGACCCATGGGTACTTGCTGTGCCTTCCATTCTCAGTGCCCTCAGAGTAACTGCTGGCGTGGGCGCCACTTCTGCCCTTTTAAATACACCCTGGGTGTGTTTGATGTGCGTTGGTATTCTGATTACTAGTTTTATGCTGGGTGTAAATGTTCTATAGCTTGCCTTATGCACCTGGTGATTGCCCTGGTGACCTTTTCTTATCATTACTTGCAACTACTATAAGCATGACTGCTCATTTATTGTCTCTCTCCCCACTGATAGCCATCCAGATGATTCCCACTGTAGTCATCACCGCCAATGTTCAGTGTCCAGCCTATTACTGTTCCTTGCATTTATAAGCTAGTACACATCTCAGAAAGAGCCAAATAAGGGAATCTCCTATTTGGTTTGTGGCTAGTCTTAAGTCCAAACTCTACAAAGTGTATGTAGAAATAATTGTACTATTAGTGGTTTTCTTTTGCAATATAAGATAATAACTTGGATAGATCTTCCATATATAGTGTGAATGAATGAATGAATGAATATTACTTTTTTTAAAAAAAAAAGTTCTATATTGCAAAGACTTCAAAAGCTAATGAGTGACTTAATGGTAGGGCAGTTCACAGTCATGAGACCCTGAGTTCGGTTCCTAGCATGTGAAAAAAATAGAGGTGTAAGGCATTATTGAATTTTGACATGTGAAACATACTTTACATATCCAAGAAGTTCAGAGACAACTAGTTCCAACTTGGTGTTTTGATTTGTTTTGCTGAGAATGTAGATCCCTTTCCCAGAGTCACCTAATGATCTAGAAATGGCTAGAGCACCAGCTATCACCTCCATTTTCTTGATGAAAAAGAGAATGAAGGACTGTGAAAAGACTGAAGACTGTGAAAAGGTCACTTCTTTTATTTAAAAAAACAAAAAAAAAAACCAACTTGCCAGAATGTCTGCCTTCCCTTTCACCAGAGTTTCATCAATGAGACGTTTCCTGTGTCCTGGCCAGCAGTGCGCTCAGCTTAGAAACAGCACAGAGGAAAAATGGCTGTTTCGAGATCTGTAGAAGTGGCTGTCACAGATGGATACTATTTGTGTCTACAGAGAAGGCAAGGTAAAGAGGATGTCTTTTTATTTATTTAAAAACAGTATTTATCGGTGGCAGCATATGGCTTGCTAGGCAATTCCTCAACTTCATGACACTTTCTGGACAAGTGTGCATTCATATGGACCGTACTTATTTCTTCGGCCCAGACTTGTCAGACCTTGTCATTGTGCAAGAGCTGCATGCTTCCTGAAGCCGGCTCTGGTGCACGCTCGTGGATGCTGCTGGTGTATTCTAAAGTCTCCGTCTCCTGGACGAGCTAACACTTTTTTTTCTAATCATCCCCACATTGTGGAGCCATCAAAATGCAACCAACAGGGAGGCTTCTGCCTGGCCTGTTGGTCTGATGCTGCTTGTATTGTAATGCTAATTGCTGGCTCCCAAGACCCGGTGGCTCCCAGAGAATCGGTGTACCACCAGACCTTGCTCAGCTGTTAATTTCAAACTATTAGTTAAATAAAGAAATAGAAGCCTATGATTGAGATTAAATATATTCTACAACACTAGCCCAAATCGAAAGGAAAGACACAAGGGATTGTCACTACTATGATTTTTATAAAAAACATTAAACCTCCTTTTACAGTAGAAAGATTAAATTTTTTTGTGCCAACTCTCAAAACTTGTTTATAATCCCTAAATCATCAGTTCTCAATCTGTGGGTCGGGATCCTCTAGAGGTCAAATGATCCTTTCACAGGGATCAGAAAACACAGATACTTACATTACAATTCCTAAACTGTAGCATAATTATAGTTATGAAGTAGCAACCAAAGTAATGCTATCATTGGGGTCACCGCAACATGAAGGACTGTATTAAAGGACTGCAGCATTAGGAAGGGTGAGAATGCTGCTCTGGGGCCCCTGTGCTCACTGCCCTGAAGAACAAGTACTTAAGCCAGGGTTCCAGAAAACACTGGGAGGTGTTCTGAAAAGGAAGCCCTGTGTAGGCAGAAACAACCCCACAATTCCTAGACCAAAACTGGTGTCACATTGCCCTGCTTATAAGTTTCAAAACCTCCCAGGGCTGGGATGTAGCTCAGTTGATWGAATGCTTGCCTAGAATACAGTAAGAAGGCTAGGCTGACTCCATGACAGGCTTCAAATTGGCGGTTCAGGAGACTAGGCCTAAGAACTGGGCAAGCCCAAGCAAGTCAGTTACTAGGGAAAACACCAGGCTTCAGGCAGCTAGCAGAAACTGCCCTGCCTTCTGAAGCTGCCCAGCCACATGGCCTGAAGCAAGGGCAATGGGTCAGCAACAGTTTCCCCCATGGCCCGTAATGGTTCTAGAATGTTCCTAGAGATGGAACACGATAATGGTCACCTACCCTGGAATTCCTCTAATGAGCTTTAAATCGGGTCTTCGAGCTCACTTGGTTAACTCCATCTTGGAATGGGAGACCCCACCATGCTGGACTACTGCAGAATAAAACACTCTTTGCTCTTACATACTGTTTGAGTTGGAGGTATCATTTTTCTGTGAACCATGGACCTACAACAGGAAGTCCTGGGTTTGATTCCCCGAAAGTGTTGGGGATTAGTTTTGTACACTGTCTATTCAGTTGCTGATTTCTGTGCCCAGAGATCTGGGTACACTCAGAACACTAGCATTGCCCTCATTATTAAACCATCTCCTGGTATCTGATGTGTAAAGCATGTTCCCCAGTTATCGTTGATTGGTCAATAAAGAGCTGATCAGCCTATGGCTGGCCAGAGGAGATAGGAAGGCTGGGCCCGGAGGAAGCCAGGGGTCCCGGAGGGAGAGAGAAGATTTGAACCATTAGGAAGAAGAGGTCATGAGGCAGCGGGTCCAGGAGTAGTCCTGATGGGGAATGCCAACGGACTGGCCATGAGGATACACGTGGAGCTGAACAAGCCAGGGAGAAACTCAGATCGAAGGCAAAGGACCACGCAGCTGGGAAATGAGTACATAGAGGGCTAGAACAGACAAATGTCTACCTGCCTAGTCATAATGCTTAAAGCATGCTAATAAACTTAACGGGTCTTTGTGTCAATTATTTGGGAGCCGGAATGGGAAAAGATGAGGTTTGCATCGTTACTACCACACAGCAGCACACAAACAGGACATGGTAGCGCATACCTGTAATCTTAGTTCAGGGAGGTAGAGGCAGGAGGATCAGGGATTCGAAGCCATTTTTAGCAACATAGTAAGTGTGAGATCAATCTGGCTACATGAGGAACAATAAAATGAAAAAAAAAAACCCACTTCCAAACCTTTATGGGGTATTTAAAAGGTATGTTTGGTCTCAATACACACAGGACTATAGTTTGTATTCATTTGTGCAGCAGTATATCTAGCTTGTAGGGTAGCATTCATTTTTGTTATCTTCCTGTTTTTTTCCCTTAAACATGCTATGTTCATTCTATAGTTTTGATTCAGTAGTTGCTTTTCTGAAGAAAGATAAGCCAGGAAAGGTTCAGAAATGGACAAAGAAAGAAATTGAATATTTGGTTTCAGGATAAACTCTCCAAGATGCAGAAGAGCTCAAGGGTTGGGGTACAGTCACACATTGTAAAGTCAAGGATTGGAATGAAGGGACTAACAATTCTGTGGGAAATTTTAACACATAAAAGTGCAAATGCGCTCCTGAAAGCTCAGAGGTAATTTTAGGGGAATCAGACTATTTGATATGGCTGATAAGTGCCAAAGATGGAAGAAAATGAAATGGCAAGTGGAAAGAAGAAAGGATCGTCATAGCAACAGCCCAGGCATGCTGAACTCTCTGGTGCAGAGCCCGGTTTCCCTGTCTCACTGTTCTTTGTTGGTCTAGTGTCCCATACTGGGCCTGCAGGGCAGGAAGCCCTCAGAACCTACAAAACATCCATTMCCCCCTCMCCCCCCCCCCACCCCACTGTCACACTGGATCTCTGCCGGGCCTCGGCAGTTGGCAGTTGATGTCTAAGCCTGCGGGCGTGCCGAATTGGCCCGGAGCTTTGCCTTTGCCTCTGAGGACTCAATGGTTAGATCCTGAAGCAGTGGGAGAACCGGAAGTCATCTGGCAGGGACGGGGCCTCCTAGTTGAAGTGAGTGGTTGAGGCTCTAGACTCRTTAATGGCTTCCCAGCCTAGAACATCCATCCCCACCTGTCTTCCCAAGGAGTAGCCCCATTTCACATAAGCGTGGGTAGGTGACTGATCCTAAGATACTCGTGACTCTGCTGGTCAAGAGAAAGATGGAAAAGAAGTTCAGGCACCATGATAGTCAGCAAGTTAAAGAAACTCAAGCAGAAGCAGGTTGTGAGCATAACAAGCATTCTCAGAGAGGCTGGAAGAGCTGGAAGAGGTTGAGGACAGAAACACCATTGGACCAGCTGAGCCGGTCAGCAGCTGGGCTGACGCAGCTATCCACCCAAAAGGCTGGTGAAAGATGAGGTCAAGGAGTTAACTTGGAAGACAACAAAAAGATAAAGACGTGGAGGATAGAGAGAAACCAGCCAAAATCCACGTAAAGGGTCCAGCAAAGTGACTTTGGAAAGGGGGAAGCAGATGTTTGAAGAAATACTGTGAGGATGACCATCTGCTTTTCAAAACAAACTACTTCTTTTATTATTTCAGTATTTGTTTTGTACCTGCAATGTGCCTGCTCTGTCTAGAGACCGGAATGATACAAGGTTTCTTCTTCCCTGGCCTTTTAGTGTATCAAAGTTCAACAGATAACTACACCAGAAAGTACAGGGTGGGGGGTAGGAAATGCACCATTGATAAAACTCGTCCGTGAGAGATGACAGTGACAAAGAAGTTCTATTTAATGATGCTTTCCATGAAGGACACAGCCATGGAAAGATCTCGGGTGAGGGGATGTCCTAGATGAAGGAGGAAGCTAGCTTGGCCCTGTTCAAAGAGGAGAAGGAAGACGGTGGGTGGAGCCCAGTGGGTGGAGCCCAAGGCGACCATGTAGGGCTGTGTAGATGTGGTGAGGAAGTAGGAGGGTTAATAACAAGTGCTGAGGCATAGCCTTAGTGATACACCGTGCATTTATAGTTATATCATCTCCTTTCTATATTGTCCTTTTTGTACTCAGGTTTAGTTAGCAGGCAATATGATTGATGAATTATGGCACTTTCATACCATAGAATTTTCAATTCATAGAATTTTGGTTTCTTTAAAAAAACACAGATTATAAGAGTATGTTTTTGTTTTAATTCCACGTGTGCGATTTAAACTTTGCAGCAGCTGACTACGATTTGCCTCGTGCTCTGGCAGGAACGTGGTTCCAGCTGTGGCTGTGTTAGCCAGAAGCACAAAGATGAATAAGTCTACAGGTTGCTGTCAGGCAGCAGCACATCAAAGGCTGGAGAGGCTGGGCTCTCTTGGGATTGTTCTAGATCCTCGCCAGTGGGGCAGATCACATCGGCACGTGTTACGCCTCCCCCACCCAGCCAAATGTTACCAGGTCTTAAGGCAGGAAGCCATCCACAAAGAAAAGCCGTAGAGGTGGCCTCTGTGGCTTCTCCTTTCTATTGGCCAATGTGAATTTAAAGGCGACGGCTGCCAGGTTCACTGAGAGGTGGAAGGTTTGCAGGAAGAGAGCACAGATGTACTCCGATCAAGAAATTAGTCCTCATACCTAAGATATCTGCATGTAGAACTGATCGGGGCTTGTCTGTACATGTGTTGGTCTTCTTTGTGTAAGGGCTACTGTAGTTTACTTTCCTGATGTCCCATCTGGGTGTGAAAGGAGTGGTGCCAAATAATGACTCAGTCATGGAAATTCAGGTCTTTTTTTAAAATTTATTTATTTATTATATGTAAGTTATATGAAGACACTACAGCTGTCTTCAGACACCCCAGAAGAAGGCGTCAGATCTCATTACAGATGGTTGTGAGCCACCATGTGGTTGCTGGGATTTGAACTCAAGACCTTCAGAAGAGCAGTCAGTGCTCTTAACCGCTGGGTCACCTCTCCAGCCCCAATTCAGGTCTTCTTAAGGAGGAAACAGAATTAGGGTCAAAGAAGCCTCTTCCAGAAACTGTCAGAGGGCAGGGACTGCAGAGGAGACTTGAATGTTACTTAGTGCCAGGGTCTTGCTCTTACAAGGACCCCAGTATTTTATCTCTAGACCAATCCTGAGAATCTGGATATCATAGGCTTTGGGCTTCCCTCTACCCTGCTATAGCGCCCGCCCATGATGACGTCTGTGGGAGCACCTCGCTAAGCCTCCTTCTCCTCAACTGTAAGATGAAGGTATTAATGATATTAAACAACCTCTTTGGCTATCAGATGCAATGGCCCTCTATAGAGCAGTGGCTCTTAACTTTCCTAATACTGCGACCCTTTAGTACAGTTCATGTTGTGGTGACCCCCAACCATAAAATTCTTTTCATTGCTACTCCATAACCGTAATTTTGCTACTGTTATGAACCATAATGTAAATATGTGTGTTTTCTGATGGTCTTAGTGACTCCTACAACACAAGGAGTCACTACCCACAGGTTGAGTAACACTTTATAGCTGGTTTATTGAGAACAGGCATGGAATTCAGTGACAGATCATGTTTAGCTCATGTGAGGCAGATCCGGGATTCAATCCTCAGCACCAAAATAGTTAAAAATAAATAGTTTTAAAATATTATTGAGGCTTTAACCTGGTCTTAGTAATTTGTATTTTATGCTAGCCATATGAAGACAGACAGATTTTCATTTATAAACTCTAAGACACTAGCACTAGGCATAGTGGCTGTTGTTGTTTGATCGATAATTTCCCCCCCCCACCCCCCGAATAAGGTCTTCTGTAACCTAACTCGATCCGAAGTCGCTGTGTAGCTGAGGGTGGTCTTGATGTTGAATTTCAGATCCCTCTGCCTCTATCTGCCTAGTGTTGGAATTGCAAGCAGGTACTATGGGAGCAGTGCTGGGGACTGAAACCCTGGTGTCATGTATGCTATGCAAGCGCTCTACCACCTGAGCCATACCTCTGCTCCTTCCTTTAAAAACTAAAAATATACCCAATCACCTACCGTACCGTTTGTTAATGGGGTTCCCCTAAGCACGGGCCAAACAGCATTTTCATGATATGCAAATGAGGCAACCGGTCATCCAAGAGGACGACCCAGTTTTCATTACTCTTTAGATCACTGGGGAGAGAGGTGCCTGGGTAGTGACTGCAGGCCCAGCCTCTCAGAGGTGAGCCTCTCCCGAGATTCTCCGGGCTGGAGGTGGGAGGAATCGCTAGCTCATTTTGTTCTTGTTCCCGTGGAAAGCGGACTCGCCTGCCCCTTTAGCCAGTGAGTCACTTCCTCTCTRACAACCTCTGGAGTCTCCTTTCTTGCCCAGCCCAGTTCAGAAGCTTCAGCTGCAGGGTGGGAAGGGCACTCCTGGCAGCGAGCGAGCACCCAGACGGACTCTTCAGACATGGATCCTCCAGGCAGGAGTGCGCATGTGCGCCCACAGAGGCTGAGCGTTGGGTTCTAGGCTCTCTGTCTCTTCCTTTTCGTTTTAAACAAGTCTAGGAAAGAGACGTCCGTAGAAGGTGCTGTGAGTGCAGGTTTCACTTATGACTCATGGAAATTTCTAAAATGATAAATATTGGCTCTCAGGCAGCCTGACCTAAGAAACACTCCATTAAACCAGATGCCATGGTTACAAGAAAGACCAGCGTGTTCAACAAATAAACTGTGGTACACTTCCAGGCCGTCAGAGAAGAAAGCTAGGCCTGGATTCTCAGCCTTCCTGGCAGGCCAGTGCTCTGTTGGATTTTCCAGAGACCAGAAACTGCTCTGAGCTGGTTGCAGTGTCTTTCTGGCCAGGAAGATATTTCGAATAGTTTGAATTCTATACTTAGTCCAGATTCTTTGTGCCTAATATAATGAAAATATTTTACCAATCATAAAATTAATGAAAGTAAAAGACATGTTCCTTTCAGGAAAGGAAAAAAAAAAAGGAAAGAATGAAAGAATATTTTCCTTGTTGTTGAAAACCTTGACTCTCTCTGTGTAGAAGAAACTGGGCTGGAGAGAAGCTAAGAAGCGGGGCCAGCAGCCAGATCCAGAGACGCCCCAGCCCAGCTCCTGCTGACCTGAGTTTTCACTGCTAATAAAGGAGCTTTGGTTTACCATTCCGTCCGCTGCCTGTGTTTCCTAAAGAAGATATCATACGGAAACTTTACCCCCAGTGAAAGGTGGATGAGACACTCGGGAAGATTGTAACAAAGGCCTGGAACCCGCTTTTAGCTGGCTTGTCCTGTGTGATAGGATTATTAACAGAACTGCCTTGCTGGTCAGCAGTGTTCCTTATGGTTGGATGCCAAGTGCATACATGTGCACATATATACACATGTAAACAGCCACTTACACTCACATGCCATTCACATGCACACATGAACACACACACTCACATCTGCATACCACACACATGCATGTAGAAGCATACATACATCAATATACCACACACATGCACACATAAACACACATACACACATAAATATACACAGTGTAGAGTCCTGATAAACAAAGGGTAAGGAGGGTCAATGACCTAAGTGCTACTTTATTTTAAAGTTTTGCTTGACACACAATTATGCTTTTTCTTCTTATTGAAAAATATAAGGGGTTGGAGGGATGGCTGAGTGGTTAAGAGCACTGACTGCTCTTCCAGAAGTCCTGAGTTCAAATCCCAGCAACCACATGGTGGCTCACTAGCATCTGTAATGGGATCTGACGCCCTCCTCTGGTGTGTCTGAAGACAGCTACAGTGTACTCACCTACATAAAGTAAATCTTAGGAAGAAAGAAAGGAAGGAAGGAAGAATAAAAAACAGAAATAGCTTTTCTCCATATGCTATATCCTGAGTCTGGCTTCCCCTCTCTCTGCTTCTCCCAGTTCCTCCCATCTCCCTTCCCATCCCTTTCCCATCTCTCGTTAGAAAACAAGCTCTGTGTTTATGAATGGTGTAATGCTGAAATCAGGATATTTGGTTTACCCACCACCCATAGTTTCTTTAATGGTGAAAACATAGCCAGTTCTAGGTATTTTGAAGCGCACAGTTGAACACTGGATCCTAATCACATAGACCCCGTCTCCCTGCACTCTCTCCCCCCGCTAGCCCTCCCAGCCTCTCTAGCTACTCTGCCATCTTCTATTTCCAACAAATCTGTGTTTTTTAGAATATACACATGAAAGAAATGATGTGCTACTTCTCTTTCTATGTCAGATTACACAAATAGCTTACAGGCACCAGGGAGGGTAAGAYGGAATGATYGCTCGCTCTGCCACACCAGCCTGGGCTCCGCGGCAAGGCATTTCTAAATGGGCTGGATGACCACTGAGACAGCTGAGAGGATAAAGGCATTTGAATCATAACTTCAATTCCTAAAAGAAACGACTCCGCAACGCTGCCGTGGGGCTTCCATATACCCACCTCCCACACATAAAGCAATGAGGTTCCTAGAAACTGGCATGATAGCATGACATAGACCTGTGCCCTTGCCGGGACAGCTGTGAGAGGAGGATGGTCAGTTCCAGGACACTCTGGGCCACAGAGTGAGATCAGACAGTACTCTAGCTACTAACCAGCCCACTCTGCCCTTACAGTGTGCTCAACAAACAATTCAAACAACCCAACAACATAAGGGGGCCGTGAAACATGTAAGGATCCCAGGACTTAAAGGAAGGTGCCTGAGACACCAAATAGTAAACCTCCCAGGTCTTACCGATCTTTCCCACAGCCTCCCAGCAAGGGATGGACTTTCCTTCAACAATACAGAAGCCATGTTGGGACAGAGGCAGGGGCTCTGAGTAAATACTCTAGAACACATTGAAGAGAGTTGGAGATAAAGGGTGCATGTGTTCCTTTACAGAAGCCCTCAAGGTGGCAAAGACCTGGGTGGCGGATGATCTGGAATGCCAGTGTGGTCTGAGAAGGGGGGAAACAATGACTGCCTTTTGATCCAGCAGCTAGGAAACTTATCTCAAGTTCCATTATGGAGAGAAATAGAGCCAAATGGGTCAGTGGCCTACAGTGTGGCCCTGGCTCTAAAGCTGAGTAAGTGCTTCTCCTTCAGGCCAGCCCTGTCCTGGACTTCCTATATTAATCAGCTTTGCGGCCTGCTGGGAACAGAGCACTCCCCACCCTCCAGGCAGAGACAGGAGTGTCCCTGTAAGTGGCCAAGGTGATGCTGGCAGCTGCATCCACAGCCCTTTGATGGTACTGGCAAGAGTAGCTTGCTGTCTGCCTAGGGAGAAGGTTGGGCCCTGGGCCAGGATGCAAATGGACCTGAGAAATTCTTCAGATTAAACTAAATGACCTTAACAATACACTTAGAATGGAAATGATTTGGATACACTTTTTCTGGTTCTAAAAAAAAATGTTTATTGCATGACTTAATCTCATGTCTTTAGGGTTTTCATTATTACATGAAGATCAGTGGAGACTCATGTCCAGGAATAAAAATAATACAGACTCTCTGGTCCCTTCAGTTCCCAAGCAACAGAGAAACTCCTCTTCAGGGCAGGAATAACCTTCCAACAGCCACACCCAGAAGAAAACTGGCTTCTCATACTCCACCAATTATTCCTAGCAGCCACCGTTGCTGATAGCTAGCTCCGCAGGGAAGGAGTCTCATGGGCCCCTCTCCCACTCATACTGAAATGCCGCTGGCTTGATCTCCTCCAGGAAACCACAGCTTCTGTGGGTTTACGAAGACATGCCATGTCTAGAAGTCAACATTTTGTTTCGGAGGGTCATTCTGGTTGTTGAGAATATCAATAGTTTGTTCCTTTTTATCGTTCCTATCGTATTCCGTAGGATGCATGTGCTATAGTTTAGCCATCCTTGGAAGAATATCTGACCTGCACTGGGCTGACAGAAGACTAGGCCTACCAACACTCAATCAGGGATAGGAAAGGGGCTCCTTGGACTCTTATATTATAAAATATTGGCTCCTGATGGGTCTGGAGGGAATACGTCATTTTTTTTCAGTTGAACTACCAAGCTCCAAGTCCGAAGTCACATAGACAGCCTTCGCTAAAATCAGTGGGTCATAAAACAAAAACCAGAGTGTGGGAAAGGGATGTGCACGGAGAGAGGTGAGAGAGATGAGAGAGAGTGGGGTTGCCGGGCGCTGGTGCCGCACACCTGTAATCCCAGCACTTGGGAGGCAGAGGCAGGCGGATTTCTGAGTTCGAGGCCAGCCTGGTTTACAGAGTGAGTTCCAGGACAGCCAGGGCTACACAGAGAAACCCTGTCTCAAAAGAGAGAGAGAGAGAGAGAGA
>BDUI01001755.1:29818-41693 GCA_002335545.1 Apodemus speciosus
AAAGACATATGGGACATCTGGGGGGGGGGTGTGGGGAGACCAGAAAAAGGGAAATGAAATGTAAATAAAGAATATATCCAATAAAAAAAAAAAAGACAGTGTCTTTTGAAAGAAGCCCTGCAGCCCGGTGGTGGTGGAGCACGCCTGTAATTCCAGCCCTCTGGGAGGCAGAGGTAGGCAGATTTCTGAGTTCGGATTTCTGAGTTCGAGGCCAGCCTGGTCTACAGAGTGAGTTCCAGGACAGCCAGGGCTATAAAGAGGAACCCTGTCTTGAAAAAAAAACCAAATCCAAAAAGCCAAAAATAAAAAAATAAAGAATCACTGCATCCTTTTCCTAGCACGCAATGGTCTTACTTTTTTCTTGTAATCCTTTCCTCAAAACAGTAAGCATTGTTACACCAGCTAATAAATGAGTCATTTCAACCCGTGTTTCCAAGTCGCCTTCTCTTTGAACAGATATCCTTCCAGCACATGTGTGTACAGGACAATGAGAAGCAGTAGCTCAAAGGCATGTGTCTGCATCCAGTCAGGGAGACTGGCGTGCCTCAGTTTCCTCATGTGTAAAGTAATGTGTAAAGTAACAACCCTGAGGGTTGTTAGGAATAATAAATGAACTCCTGTTCATAAAGCACCTGGTACTCTACTGAAAACATACTGTGTAAGTTCTTGCATTAATACATGAACAGGATCCGTTGCAGAATTCTATGTACAGAAGAATTAAGCTTTATCCCCAGCACTCAGGGACCTRTGCACAGAATCATAACTGATCTGCAAATGCTGGGCATTGGGTCATTTTATTGCTTCTCCCTTTTGCACTATCTACAAGTTGCATAGATGCATAGATTTATAAGGACCAAATACTTTTTACCAAGCTTTTGGCATAAGGGCTGGATCCAATGCCTACTTAATGAAGAAGCGCTGGCCTCCCACGTAGGGCCTCACCGGCTTCCAGACTCTGGGGTCTTCCATATCTGAAATGTTGGCCTCATATTTTCAGGGACAACATTGTAAGGTCTTTGAGCTGATTTCAGCAGTTTTTCTCTGTGTGGGTGGTGGGCGGGAATCTTTTACAGACTGCCACCAATTCTTCCAACTGCTAATAACTGGGGGATGATCGTGCACAGTCGCTTCTGCTGAGGTCACAAGGTCACCCATGATTGGTTTTCCTTTTTCCTTATAAGGAAATCTCTAAAACTTTCTTCTGTCAGGGAACCAAAAATAGTGACAAGGAGAACGGGCTGCCAAGCATGCCCCCGGCACTCACACACTCTGCTTCATTTATTGTAAAACCTTAAATCTGCACACTCCTCTCACTGGACACTGTTTATTTCAAATGATTCATGCTGCATTTACTGCATGGCTCTGGAGAGATCTTCTTTCTAAATATACCAGTGACTAGTAGTCTCTTCTCCTCATTCTCACTCCTCCTCGCCTCTTTCTGACTGCCATGTTTCATGGGATGTTCATCGTCTCTGCAAAAAGCAGCAGGGCAGACACCAAGGGTCCTGAGTGCAGAAGGAAAGAGTTCAAGTGCTGAACCCATGCTGAGTTGAGCCTTGGGAAAGTCACCTGCTCTCTGCCTGCCTCTGTCTCCATCTAGAACACTCAGACACTGGTACCTGTGTTTTCTCTTCCCTACTCACAGAGCTGCTGAGACCAAGTTGAATAACAATGTAGATAATGTCAAAAACTCTAGCTAAAAGTAAGTTGCATGTAGGTGTGGTGGTGCTGACCAGCAATCGCACATCTCTAGACTCTAGAGGTGAGAGGATTGTGAGTTCAAGTCTACACAGCAAGATCGATCTTGCATCAAACCATCCTTCTCCATCCAATAAAAGGAAGCTGCACTTATGCTTCATGCATTTTCCCATTTGCATGTGGGGGCTCACAATAAAAATTTTGAACATGAGAAGATATAATTATGTGGTATTTATAAATAATTGATTGTGCCCTATTTAAATGTTACTACCTAAGTTAATTTTAAAAAGTAAAAAGTATTACTACCTCATTTAAAATGCAAAATACTGTTTAATATTTTATAAATGCACATATACAGTATATACTGTATAACACACTTATTTGACTTGAATGCTAGACATGGCCGTGCTTTGACTACTCTTGTTTTGTTTGGATTGGTTTTGTCTTTGGAGACAAACTCTATTTTGTTGCTATGGCTGTCCTGGAACTTACTCTGTGGAGCAGTTCTCAGGCTCTAATTTCGCTAGGGGTCTAATTTTCTCATGGGGGGCTTAGGTCTTTCAAAAGAAAGAAACAAACAAATGTAGCTCCTCCTCTCCTCTGTCCTGTGAATTGGCTTACAGACTGCACATCAATTTTCAGCTATAGGGTACTTTCTGCCTTCCCCTTGGAGCTAGTTGTAATTGTCCTTGTTCTAGGCATATAGAACTAAGCCATCATCCTTAGTTTGGTTGGTTTTTTTTTGTTTGTTTGTTTGTTTTGTTTTGTTTTTTTGGATTTGGTTTTTTCAAGACAGAGTTTCTCTGTATAGCCCTGGCTGTCCTGGAACTCACTCTGTAGACCAGGCTGGCCTCGAATCAGAAATCCGCCTGCCTCTGCCTCCCAGAGTGCTGGAATTACAGGCGTGTGCCACCACCGCCTGGCTAGCCATCATCCTTAGTGATGATGGAGTTAACATACAAATGTTGGACCACTAGCTGTGGATGTTACATGTGAAAGAATTAAACTGTTGAATTATTTATCTCTATTAGATACAATAAGAGAAGAATCTCCATTATTCCTAATTAAGCAATTTTGGTTGAAAATTATCCATCTATGATATATGGATTTTAAAGGCAAGTCTGAATCTTCAACCTAAGAAAAACCATAATGTACATTGTGGTTTGGATCTGGTGTGTCCATCAGAGACTAGTGTTGAAAACCCAGTCTCAATGGTATTACTGCAAGATCAGTCCACAGTGAGCTCACAGTTGGTGAACTTAGGTTTAGGGCAGCTGAACTTAGCATATTGCTGCCCATCAACTTCTCCCTTGGCATAGCTGTACCCCCTCCACTTTCCCACTCCCTTCCCCCTCCCCCTGGTTCTGTTTAGGGGGTGGGTATTTATGCCTCTGGGAAGGTAGCCAGGGTCACTGGGGCAATGTCATGCACCACTGGCCAGGGTAGGGGTATTAAAAGATACTTCACCTGAATACTCAGGAGCTGTAAGGTGGAGATGGGGGTGCAGGAGGAGACCTTATAAGGTCAAACAAGGAGTGGAACCTGATAACTGTCAGAGTAATAAATTCTTACTAGGGTAGATGGTGGGGGAGGGGAAGCAAGCCAATTCCTGCATCTTTATATGTAAGGCATCTGGGATTGACACTCCCTTAACCCTCCCCCTGTAACCCTGGGTCATTACAGTCCCAGGTCACTGGAGGTGTGCCCTTGAGCGCATCTGCACAGTGCCTTCCCCTTGCTTCTTCCTGACTGTCGATAAGGGCAGCTCTCCACGGGCACACCCTTCCACCAGAGTTTTCCTGTTTGTCTCAAACTTAAAAGCAATTGGGCCAGCTGACTTTATACTGAAACCTGTAAACCAAAATGAAGCCTGCCTCCTTCTAAGTTCTTTCCTCCGATCTGTTGTCAGAGCATCAGAAAGCTGACTGGCACGTTGCCTCACGTACATGCAAATGACTGATGATTCTGAGACATTGCTATAACCCCTGAAGTGAAGTGGAGCACCTCAGTGTCAGGTCACTTGCAAAGGCTGTTCTGGTAGAGTAACCCAGTCATTCCTCACATGTCGTCTGAGGATCCAGGAGGAAACAGGGTAGGGGTGGAGGAGCAGGTAGAGTTCCACCAGCCCATAATTTTATGTACAGCAAGGAAAAAATTTAATTTAAGTCTGTTCATAACTGCATTTGAATACTGTTGGGATAATTAGATACTCCAGCTATGTGGCCTGGACAGTGCCTTTTGCATGGATACAAGAAACAGTCTTTTTAAAAAGAGGAGGCCAGATCATCTGAATCATGGAATGCTACACTGTGCAATTCAGTTCCTCATTACAAGGCTTTATGAAGCTGCTGCTATACATCAGACTGTTCAGAAAGCCGCGCGGGGGTTCCTTCCTCCAGGCACATCTAAGGTCAGTGATTCAGAGGCTGGTCTAGAAAGGCTATGCTCACCACCACAACCCTAGGGATGGCTCTCTCTACTAAGCGCCTATACACCATGCTCCTGCCCAATGGGTCAAGCACGTAGCAAATTCTGTTTTCTGTTGTGGTGTGACCAACTTGACCTCTGAGATAAACAGTTGGTGCTTAATAAATGCTCTGAGGGTACCATGCTCATTTAGCACTTAATTTCTGGGCTGCGACTCAGTAGCCCTTGCTTGCTTGCTCCACCGTGCTCGGGTAAGCACTGTAAGATGCACAGGCCAGCTCAAGGAGGTGCAGAGCCGTTACAATCCCCCATTCTCTGTGCTGGAAAAGGGCTTGGAGAAAGGGCTAGAGAAGAGCAATGATGTGTTCTTGGAAAGCGAATCCAGACGTCCTTCCAGGAAGCAGCAGCATTGTATCTGCTCTACTGGGGAAGGCAAGGTCATGTGGGTAGGGGACATCTTCACACATGGGCTAACAATGATCTTCTAGGGGTGCTTGCTAAGCAGGCTGGCAGCTACTCTCTCTTCATCACAGAAAAGAGAGAACCTGTGAAGACGCAGGTGTGTCCAGAACCCACAGTTCTACTCCTGATCTGGCTCTAACCTGTCTAACGGCCACTCCGGCACACTGGTGCTCGCCTTGGCTGCCCCGGAGGAGACCAGTGTTTCTTATTTGCTCAGTTAAAATGAGTCAAGCAGCCCAGTTTGTCTAATTTATTGTGTTTTCCCCTTTCAGTTTTTATAATTTTCATTTGTGAGGTCAAAGTTCTCCGAAATTCCCTTTCCAAGAATCTTCCCTAAGGAAATAATCAGAGAGGCTGATGTAGATTTATGTGCAAAAGCTTTCATTGCAGAGCTATTTATGGAAACAAAATAGGAAACAACATAAACTTCTAACAAAACAAACTGGTTGTTGTGATCATAAAAGAGAAATGGCTGTGAGGGAGGTATGAGGAAGGGGTACCTCAGCAGGCATCCTTTCCCCATGAGGGACCATACACAGGATGGATTAGTATAGAATAGACTTTATTTAGGTCATGGGGAGGGGAGTTAAGAGGGTATTAGAAACAGATAAAGGCAGAGAGAAGGAAAGAGTAGAGAAGTAGAGGCTGGCCATGACCACATGGAGAGAGGAGGGAAGGGAAGAGGGAAGGGAGGAGAGCCCAAGGGGGGGGNGAGAGAGAGAGAGAGAGAGAGAGAGAGAGAGAGAGAGAAGGGAGTAAGAGACTAAGAGAGAGAGGAGGGGACAAACATCCCCTTTTATAGTGGGCCAGATCTACCTGGCTGTTGCCAGGTAACTGTAGGGTGGAGTTTACTAACATTCCCTTGTTTTGGTTTAATTAAAAAAGAAAAAAAAATAGAAAGAGGTGATGGCAAAGTAGGAATAGGGTTAGAGTGATATCTGGCTGCTTCATGATGAAATTGGGGAACGTGTCTCTGGGGAACCTAGAGGAATGGGTATGGAGGATGTTTGTCAAGTCTTAGGCGGTTTCCTTGTTGTCCAGGGTCTGTGGAGCCATCTGAGGTTAGGTCAGAAGAACAGGTCCAGTAGAAGCGTCTGTGTCTGGGAGGAGATTGGAGCATCTGAAGGTTGCTTCTCTGGAGCTGTCCTGGGTGTGGTAAGTGCCTAACTTGACAAGATGTTGAAACACATTAGTATAAGTAGGGAATAAAATTGAGTATGTTTTGAAAAAAGAAAAATTTTTTCTTAAGGTGTACATTTGAAACCCTCTGGAATCCCACCCTCTGGAATAGGTTAGGCAGATGTACTTGTCTGGATGGAGCCTATTTAGTCCATGAGAGGTAGATCTGGGTAACAGGTAAACCTGTAGCTAACAAGTTTATAAAAGAGATAACATGAGTTAACTACATGAAGAGTCTTTAAGATGAGCCTTTTGTGGAGCAGAAGGAACAAGAGTAAAAAGTTGAATTATGTAGTGGAATATTTTATGCGAGTTGGGCAAATGTATAGGAGCTCAGATAGTGTTAGGACAGTGACAGAGCAAGAAGAGGAAATGTGAAACATTTAATTAATGGAAACAGTTTAGGTAAGGCGATAACCATCTAGCTGTCAATGTAAGCAGAAGTCTGAGGAATAAACAATAATTTAGCAGTTAATATTATTTTTTAAAATGACAGATTCCAATAGCCAGCAGTTCTCCGTGGTCTCTATAGTCTCCACAGAAACTTGGACTGTCAGTCTAGTTTTCTTTCTTTCTTTCCTTCTTTCCTTCTTTCTTTCTTTCTTTTGTTTTTGTTTTTGTTTTTGTTTTTCGAGACAGGGTCTCTCTGTGTAGCCCTGGCTGTCCTGGAACTCACTCTGTAGACCAGGCTGGACTAGAATTCAGAAATCTGCCTGCCTCTGCCTCCCAAGTGCTGGGATTACAGGCGTGAGCCCCCACAGCCCATAGTCAGTCTAGTTTTCAAGTGCAGAAGACACAGGGCTTTTCCTCTGTGGAATGGATGTGCATGACATGAGAAACGGCTCACCTTGGAGACCATTAAGGTTTACCTTAAGTCATTTGACTCAAGCTCTCCAGTTCTGTCCACTGTGTTCTTCAGTGACTATCATATCACACACAATGCAGGTCGCATCCTGTAGCAGTGTCCACATCTTCTGAGACCGTGTGGGAGACACTGTTAGAGGCTTTTGGGAATTCTGTCTGTCATAAATTTAATAATTAACAAACTTCTGATGAGATTGAGCACCAGATAGAATAGATAGGAATGAGAATCTTAAGTAACTTTGACAGGTAGAGAAAAGTATATTTTTGTATAATAGGCCAGAGGTGTGGGAGCACGGATAGGTAAGCACTTGGACCTTTTTTCATTTACCAGACTGTTGGCAATATGTGTGAAGAGCCCTTAAAATATACGGTCAAAAACAATTTAGTGCCCACTGRGTAGGAGGGTAGTTACTGAGAAATCCATACCAGCATCCCAGAGGACTGCCCAGCAGCACAGGTACAGCCAAGCTAGAAAGTCAGGTTGTCAGGAGAAATTTCTAGGGCCACGGAGGTGACGTTTCCTCAGAAACATCAGAAAGCAACTCAACCTGTTCCAGGAATGTTTGGTGGCTGCAAGAGCCCAAGGGATTGATGAACTGCTTTCGGGAAGGGAGGAGACCCAAAGGCCTCTTCACAGGTCAGCCAGGAGGCCAGTCATACAGGGTATTGAAAGCCAACACCTCAGTCCCCAGAAAAAAGCTGGCCAGGCCCTACCTGGGAAATTAGGGGTCCTCCTGCTGATTGGAGAAACTCCTTATCGATCAATATGCTGGTGTGTGTTTGTGAGGTTCTGCAGTCTGGTAGCAGAAAATGTGGGACTGAGTGGTTGGCTTGGGCCCGTCTGACTGTGTAACCCACATGGCTGGGGGCTGGGTGGCAGCGGGTCCATGGAAGCTTCTCGTGCTTGCGGACCAAGCAACTGGCTCTTCAGGGCAGTTTATGGGGAGAGAGGGGAAGGGAATGGAGAGAGGGGAAAGGGAATGGGGGGGGGGAATTGAAACCTCGCTGGAAAGAGCAAGAGAGCAAGAGAGGAGCAAGAGAGGAGTTTATTTTCTATGTACTTGCAGGAAAAAGAAAAGGGACTCTGCAAGATGGTTATAGTGGCCATCTTTTTTTGTTGATATTTTCTGCATTTCCCATAGTATGAGTTTATAATCATAAAAAGTAATTAAAATGTTTAATTTATACATAGATGAAAATGTCACAATGAAACCCATTGTTTATGCAGTTAGCATATGCTAATAAAACACGAAGCCTTGGGCATTTTTATAAAACTGATTTACGAAGAAATATTGCTTAATAAACCAGACATGGTGGTGCATAATCTCTGCACTTTGGATACTGAGTAGGTAGGATTGTAAGTTCAAGGCCAACCTAACCTGTACTCATAAAGCAGAACGTAAAATGTACTAATTTAGTCCACTGGTCCTTAGGAGGACAATAGTCCCAGACACTGGATCCCTGTCCACTTGGGACTCTCCACAGAAGCAGAACTCACAAGCTGTGTCTGGGGTGGAGGGTGAGATGGTCCACCCTTCCCTTCTTACCAACCGCTTTCCTGGGGAGGAAGATAAGCAGTCCTGGGTGGCTCAGGTGGAGGGCAGGAAGGAGGAGACAGAGCAGAGGCAGCAAGGAGCTTGTACGTACATCTCCTAGAACCACAGGGGAACTGCAGCCCCCAAGGCCCATCCTCCCTTGAAAACTCCTGTAAGTCAAAAGCAGACATGACACACAGCCCTAGCCTAGGAAGCCTCAGAGTCCAGCCTGGCCTATGCCACTCACGCCCAGAACATTTTCATTAGCCAGAAGGTAGGCAAAGTCAGCAGACCTGAACCCTCCTTCACTGGAGGTACTGCTCTCTGCCATCAGTTACTGGATGTAAGCAAACAGCCTTGTGAATGTGCTTCCTCATCCTTGTAAATATAAAAACCCCTAAGACAAACTGTTTTAAGTCAAGGGCCTTGACCTTAGAGAAGCAGGGTCAGAAGATACTTGAGCACATAAAACTCCTGTCAAAAGCCAATGAGTGAGGAAACCAGACATCCATCCAGGGAGAAGTGGGCCTGGTAAGTGAGCCTGTCCCTCTCTAAACAGCAGAGCAAGAGGCTGCATTGATGTGTGGGTGTTAGCTATGTACAGCCAATGAGAAGCCTGGTAGCAAGTAGGCCCCCCAAAAAATCAACAGGCGGAAAAACATCACCACCTGCACTGTACTATCCGAGTTTATGAAACACTGTGCCAGGCACTACTCCAAGATGTTTGCACAAATGATCTCATTCAGTCCTCACAGTGTCTCTAGGAACTGACTACAGAAATGATCCCTATTTTATTACAGAGGAGTCTGAGGGCACAGAGGTCATTACCCGACTAGCYCAGATCGTACGAACTGAAGTATTACTTCGTCCTCATCAACACATTGGCCCTCACAGGTGTGCAAGTGGGGGCCCTATCAGGTATGGCTTCTCCTCTTTTCAAAAGGGCGTCTGAGCCCACTTTCCTGATCCCATTTTGAAGCGATATTTTAACCTTTGTCCCTTTTCCATCTGACCGAAATGATCCCAGTTATCCTCTAACTTGGCCTGACCTGTCCTTGCCTGCTGTGAGAGCTTCAGGCTCAGGCACTTACAGAGCACTTGTTCAATCGCATCCCTGGGATGCCAACCAAGAAGGGAGGTTCCTGGGCACGGTTCTTATCTCTAACTGCCAGTCCTGGACTCCATGACACATGTTAATGTGTGTGCCAGTGGCCTCACCCCATGAGTGTGGGTGGACCACTGCCCCCATCACACTTTCCCATCACGCGCAATGGGCACACTTCCTCAGGAAGAAGGTGAACAGGTCTGGATGGCTGCACAGATTAGAAAACAGCAGAGCCTTAGCAGATGGGTATCTCGTGCTCCAGGAGCCCCTTCCAGGATATCTCATGCATCCTGTCACCCTCAGCCAGTGCAAGCTGGACCCCGCCACAGGAAGCTCCCAGCTGGCACCGAAGTGTTGAAATGAGTTACCACTTAGAGAACCACAGCTCACCCACGAGCCAGGAGGCCGGGACAATGTAAAGCAGACTGCAAGGCGTGGTAAACGGTGTGGGGAAACCACTGAGCGCTGTCACAACAGAGTGGCAACTCTGTCACCTGTGACCTCATGAAAACAGCATACAGGAGAGCATATGTACCCCCCTCCCCCRAGAACGAGAACTGCTGTCTTCATCAAAAGAATGTCCTGCATGGTGACAAAAACTCCTGTGTTGAAAAAGAACTTTAAGCCAGTTGGTGGTGGCGCACACCTTTAATCCCAGCACTTGGGAGGCAGAGGCAGAGGCAGGCAGATTTCTGACTTTGAGGGATTTCTGAGTTTGAGGCCAGCCTCGTTTACAGAGTGAGTTCTGGGACAGCCAGGGCTCTACAGAGAAACCCTGTCTCAGAAAAACAAAAAACAAAAAACAAAAAACAAACAAAAAAAGAACTTTAAATAATTAATACTGGAGAGCTCAATTGAGCAATGAATGGGTCATGAATTGAGAAACACCTGAGAACCATTACCAGCTCAGCCCCCTAAGCAGACAGTATTTACAGACTGAATAGGGAGGTGACATTCATGAGTAACCTGATTTGTTACAAACAGGATATTTGCCTTATTTGGACATGGCCTGATCAGCAGCAGTCTGCTGTGATTGCCTATGACGCAAACATTGTTGAAAGCAAAATAACTTTCTTATATTCTAAAAGGGGATTCAAGGTACAGAGATAACTTCTGATCAAAAAATAAGCTAATTCTTTGAAATTGAGGTTTTTCCCCTGGGTTAACAAAGAGACTGTGACTCATCTATACACCATAGAAAGGATGAAAATAGTCGCCATGTCCGTCAGCGCCAGCCTGCCGTGTCGCTAGCCCAGCTACAAGTGTCTGGGATGCCTKGGGAGAAAGCAAGAGTTTACAGACTCTGAAGCTTCTCTGAAAGCCGATGAAGCAGGAAGAAGAGCAATCCATCCAGATGTCTCCTGCACACGAGCCTTCTCATCCCCGTGTCTAACGAAAGTCACCAGTGGTGACCTCAGACACCTCAGCTGGCACGGTAGACATGGCGGCATCTGAGTCTACAGACCTGGAATCTCAGCACAGCACCGGGAATAGTCGCTTCAGGGAAACAGGAGGAGGAAGGACCGGCCCGTGCACGGCAGTTATACGCACAGTGATTTCATACAGCTGAAACAAGGGCCTGAGCCCATGTCCTCACCCTTAGATGGCCATTCAGCACGTCACAATGAGTCTGTCTCCAGAGGAAGACAAATGTGTGCATAAGAACAGAGACCACTAGCATGCAGTCATTATTGCATCTTGCAGCACTGAAGCTGGGTGAGACTGTAGATTACTTTTTCCCCTTAGCACTACAGGCCCTAAGAAAGTTAGACCGAAGTAATGAAACCCWCATGTCAGGATGAGCAACAGGGTCTGGCCATCAGGTTCTAGGGGACRCCTGAAACAAGGGTGATAGCCTATGACAGCCTACTGCACTGAAATGGCATTACTTTTAATAGGTAGAATGTGGAGCCMGCAGAAGGCCAAGCAACTGGGGACCTGATTTGGCGCAAGAATGGGGTCAAGATCTTGCTCAATAATCTCCTCCTGAGACCAGCAGGAGAAGGACTGCTTCCCCCCTGCTCTGGGTCTGCATGTCCCAGCATCCCAGGGGCCTTCTGACCCCCACCTCTGCCTCCCTTAAGGTGGTCTCATAACATGATGGCCAGGTTATAGGTTAAACTTCCTGTCTCCTTCTAAGGACATACCCACCAAGCACCTGAAATTCCTCTTCATGCAAATGAAGCCTTCCTAGCAYCTCTGCCCCAGTGATGACAAACACTCAGCCCTAAAATTCCTACTCAGTCCCCAAGGTTTATGTCACCCTGTTCCCCCAAACCCCCAAAAAGAGCTGTTTCACTGAAAATTGTCTCCAGAGAAGGCTGTTTCTCCGGCATCCCGCACTGTCGAGCTAAGCTTCACACCGGCAGCCCAGCTTGGAAACCRGAGGGGAGAAGCAGAGCACAGGTGGCAGCATAACTGAAAGCAGAGTATCCCAGGGTATCTCAGGGTATCCCAGAGTATCTCAGGGTATCCCAGGGTATCCCAGGGTATCCCAGAGTATCTCAGGGTATTCCAGAGTATCCCAGGGTATCCCAGAGTATCCCAGGGTATCCCAGAGTATCCCAGAGTATCCCAGGGTATCCCAGGGTATCCCAGAGTATCC
>BDUI01001756.1:73088-84633 GCA_002335545.1 Apodemus speciosus
CGTGCCTCCATCCAGGAGGGTTAGAGGAAAGAACACATTTCACAGCTACGAGAGGGCCTGGTACACACTGAATAAATGCTGGCTGGTGTTTCCACGACTGCTTTTGAGATCTGATCACTGTAGCTGGGGAAGACCTGACCTCATGTCTCACCTCTGCCCTCGCATACTCGCGTACCTCCGAGTTCCCCCCCACCCCCACCCCCACCCCTGTTCTTCAGCCGTAAGCTAAAGCGCTGTAAGCTAAAGGCTTGTAAGACAGGTGACCAATGCATGGTATGACAGGGTGATAATTCTGATGACACCAGGGCTAACTGAATCTGAGAATTAAATACCAGTCGGTGTGGAGCATGTGCCCACCTCACCCGTGATACCAAGGAGCAGATACCAAACCTTAAGGGCAATGGCAGGCCCCTGTGGGAGTCGATGATCCAGGTTCTGACTCATCTGGTCCAGGATAGGGCTCTCTGGTGGTCTGGTTTTTAGAGACTCACAATACTCACGTTGTAGGTTCACTCTTTATTGAAGCACTCCAGACACCCCAGAGCTACCCCACCATGATGTGGTTCACCTCTCAGCCATTAGAGCTGTGTCCCCTCTGAGAATGAGAAATGATGTAGCCTTGTTTGGGGTTGGGGAGGAGGTTTTTATTATAAATATAAATTCTGTTTCTGAGTTTGTGCACTGGAGACAAACATCATCGGTGGGGATGGAGGCAGTCCCTCCAGGGGTGGTAACGGATGCCTATTTGTGCCCTGGGGGTTCTTAGTGCTCTCTCAGAGAGTCTCCCTCAGTCTGCATAGCTTAAATGGTTCCCAGAGGCCCAGTCCGCAACACAGCCAGCTCTAGAACTGAAGAGAAGGGCTTGATAAAAAGCAATGGTGGAGACTTGTCGCCACCTAGTGGCATAGGAGYGAAAAGCAAAGGAATGACCACAGTAAAACTGCTCTTTGACTCCTGCGAGAGGAAACAGAGACAGCCACCACCCCACGCGGTGTGAAACTGCAAAGAACATTGGAGGACTGTCCACTCCATATTCTTGTCTCACAGTTCACCTCTGGAGCATAAATCATCTAATTCGTCTCCTAGTTCACTATCTTTGGAAGAAGCGACAGTGCTGGCTTAATGTGCGCAGTGGCATTTATTTCCATCACTTCATTCTTACAACCTTCCAGTTAAAACCTGTCATTGTCACCATGTCTTCAGTGTGGGGAACTGAGGCTTACAAAACTCAAAAGAATTTAAGATCAAGTAGTAGACTGAGGCCTGGATGGAAACCTGGATCTGTTTGCTTCCAATGGCCGGACTCATTGTTGAGGGTCACTCCCCGTCGTGCGCATGTGGGCGACGGTGCATCTGTGTGTATATCACGTAGAACCCAGACGTGAAAGGCAGGTAAGTCCCTCAGTCTCTCACTCCCAACTGTGTTTCTGAGACCCGGAATACACTGATTGCCTAGAGCGGCAAGCCTCTGAGCTCTGGAGAGCTGTCCCAGTCTACTCGACCCCACTTCCGGTACCAGGTTGACAAACATTACGTCACTGTGCTGGGTATCCCAACTCAGGTCCTCGAGCTTGAATAGCAAGTACTTTCCAACCTGACCATCTCACCGGGTCCCTTGACTTTTGGTTGGTTGGTTTGTTTATTTGTTTGTTTGTTTATGTTTGTTTTTGAGACATCTCACTGTGTAGCCCAAGCTGGACTTGAATTGCAGTCGGTCCTCTTACCTCAGGATCCTGAGTGCTGGAATCACAGGCATGGGCCACCACACCCAGCTGGAAAACCTGGACTTAAGCAGTATCCGAAAAGCAAGTGTACACCTGATCATTACCCCTGGGGTTTGGGGAAAACTACAGTCTCTAAAGTGGGGAGTCAGCCCTTCTGTCCAGCCCCCCTGCCCTCCAATGCCCTCATCACTGACGCAACATCAGCCTTGATTCTGGCAGCCACCTCAGCGTTAACCCGATGTTAAGCCGCAAAATGAAGACGCAGTTCTTCCTCTTTATGGATTGCGCTGCCTTCCAGTCAGGCTGCCTTCCTCCTGTCGCGCCTGTGGAAACAAAATGCTATGAACGAGGTATAAACAGAAAATCGTCATCTCTCATTTTGGGAATAGTTAATCCGAATCTGGGAGCCAGACCTTATGGGATTCTAACCCTGCCTTCCTTCACCGCCCGCCAGCCTGTGATTACAGGCAGGTTACTCACCCTCTCCAAATCGTGCACACACCTTCCATGGAGAGAAATAGTGAGTGACCAGTGCGTGGGAAAATTATGACGTTTAAGAATTAGAGCGACATCTGGTACATAATAAATGCTTTTCAAGTGTTACCGAAGATCGTCTACCTCCAAGCTCTCGGGAAGAATTAAATGAGGTAATCCTTTTACTCCCTGTGTCTCACCACGGGCTCGATAAATCAAATGTTTATTATCATTATTGGCACCACTGTGCCATCACACTAGGCTTCCGGCAGGTGGGGTGGAAAGGGCCAGAATCCTTCAAAGTGGCATCTGAGTTCACACTTAGTGACCTGAGTGGCTCCAGACTGAGCTCCCCAGGGCAGCATCTGTACCCTGCTTCCTCCCTCAGACGCACATGGACCCTTTGTCTCCCTGACCCAGCGGCCTCTCCTTCCCGCAGAGTCTATTTTGAGGAGGAGAACCCCTTCTGTTGGGCCCACCCTCTTTAAAGACTTGATTCTAGCCACTACAAGAAAAATAAAATACGGACCAGTGAAATGATTCTGCAGATAAAAGCACTTTCCTCCAAGCTAGGTAATTTGAGTTCTAGCCCAGAGTTTCATGAGGTAGCAACTCCTGAAAGTTGTACCTCTGACCTGCTCACATGTGACCACACACACACACACACACACACACACACACAAGAGGAACTGGGGAAATGGCTGATGTGACTTAACTAAGTACTAGTATTGTATCCCAGAGATCCCAGAGTATTTTCAGTCCTGTTGTTTTGGCTTCACTGCTTCTGGAAATGATCAGATGTTTGATGTTGTTTTCCTCTATTTCTTCCCTGAAACGCTAGGAACTGAGTGAATCCGGCTGTCCCAGACCCTGTGCCTCCCCTACAAAGACACACGGCCTCTTGCGCAGGCGCACAGACTCGCATCACTCAGCCCTGAGAGTGAACCACGTCGTGGCTGCGAGGGGGCAGGGGCATGCTGCTTCACGTGCCTCTCCCTGCCTGAACTCTGGACTCGCAGCATGACAAGATTGAAAAGACAGCTCCGCCAGGCCCTGGGGCTAAAGCTTCGGTGTCCCTGAGCTCTGGCGTGGAGGCAGGCAGCCTCTCCATTTGACTTTAAAGGGCTTAAATGAAAGCTGTGTCAGTTGCACTGGCTACATCTCAAGTACTTGACACATGTGAGTCTTGGCCATCGCACTGGACAAGACGGATGCAAAGCATTTCTACCCTGGCAAAACCTTCTGTGGTGGGCTTAAGTCTAGACAGACCGAGGTGCTGGGCAAGTCTACAAACAAACTGATGAACTGCTTCCCTTGGTACCTTCAGAAATGATGCCCTCAATCTTCAGGGTCCTGGACCCCACTCTGCAAAAGTCTTGCCCGGCCTTGCCTTACAYGTGTGAGGAGGAGAGGGGGGAAGAGAAATGTGGTTTCTCAAGGCCTGCTGCCTGCCCAGACTCTGGACTTACACCAACACTACAGGGTTGAAACCACGGCTCTCCGTATTCCTCCAGCCAAAGGAGCAGATGCCCGGAGAGGCTGGGCTGGAGAGAGGCTTAGCTGAAGTTACACTGAGCCAGCACAGGGTGGAGCCAAATTTGAGTCTGGAGCTGACCCAGAACCTGGGCTTCCTCCAACAAGCTAAGCTCACTGAGAGCTCTCATGCGCGAAGCAGAAGGTACTTATGGAGAATCTTAGAGTGAATCCAGAACCTTCGGGCCCCACTAAAGCTAAGCGGGCCAACGTTGGCACTTTTAGTACTGTCTCGTGAGATGCGCTAGGAAAGTACACATCGATAGTTATAGTAACTCGGTGGTGATCTGAATCTTCCACCCCTCAATCTTCTCACTTTAAAAATGGGTAACAATATTAGAACTTACCTCACAGGGACTTAGACATATTAAATGAAGAATTTATAAACCCCTTGGCACAAGGCTTGGCTTGTGACAAGTGGTCAACCATCTTCATTATGAAATTGGCCTAGTCAGTTTTCTGTGGCTATCACCAAATTACACTGGCTGAGTAATTAATAAACAACGGTGGTGCCTGTGGTTAATTCGATGGGTTTTAAAATCACCATGGAAACACATCTCTGGGGCGTCCCTGAGAGTGTTTCTAGATCAGGGAAGATGCGCCCGATTACGGGAGGTATCGTTACATGAGCTAGGTGAGGTTCTGCACTAAACAGAAAAGACAAAGTTAGCTGAGCACCGAACTCATCTCTCTCTACTGCGAGACCACCTCCCACTCTGGCGCCAGATCTCCCACTGCGATGCACCCCACCCCCCTCCGGGAGCTTTCTCTCCTGTTACTCTGATAAAATACCCTGACAAATACAACTTAAGGGGGAGTGTTTCATTTGGGCTTTGAGAGTTGTCCATCATGGCAGAGGCATCCTGGTAGGAGGAGCTTCAAGTAGCCAATCACATCACGTTCACAGGTCAGAGTGCTGGACGTCCGTGCGCATTACAGGGCGCAGGAGCAAGGAATGGGGGCCACACAAATTCAAGGTGCATCTTCCCAGTTCAGTTAACCCTACCAAGATAATTCCTCACGGGTGATATTAACCACCCCACCCCTTAAACTGGAAGCTCCCCTTCCCTCCCACCTTTCCTCCGCCCCGCCTTCCCTTCCTCCTTCTCTTTCTTCCCTAAGTTGCTTTTGCCGTGCATTTCATGACATCAGTAAGAAAGGTTATTAGTACAAGCGGTGTGTTTCCGTCGTGGGTCTGGAGGGAAGCAGGGACACGAATGCACGGTGCTGGCATCTGGCCAGGGCTGGCTTTCTGGGTCATAGCACAGCAAGAAGGTGGCTGACTCAAAAGCCCGTTTATGTAGCAAAGCATCCACAGGACAACGTACTGGACCCTTAGCCAAGTCCCCTGAGTGGCATGGTCCATCCATGAAGACAGAGACCTCGTGACCCAATCACCAGCCAGAGGTCTCACACTCAATTCTGCTTAGCATATGACTTTGCGGGTTAAATTTCCAGAATATGAAAGACATACTCAAGCCACAGAAATAATGACAAAGGAGATGGTCAAAGGCAGAGTTTAAAAACCCAAGGTCAGGGACTAGAGAAATGGCTCAATGATTAAAAGCACTTGCTGAACCCGGCAGTGGTGGCACACGCCTTTAATCCCGGCACTTGGGAGGCAGAGGCAGGTGGATTTCTGAGTTCTTGGCCAGCTTGGTATACAGAGTGAGTTCTGGGACAGCCAGGGCTACAAAGAAACCCTGTCTCAAAAAATAAATAAATAAATAAAAATAAAAAATAAAGTAAAATAAAATAAAATAAAAGCACTTGCTACTCTTCCAGAGGACCTGAGTTCAGTTCCCAACACCCACACAGTGGCTCCCAACCATCTGTAACTACAGTTCTGGAGGATCTGATGCCCACTCTGACATTCATCAGCACCAGACATTCAAATGGTGCACAGACATGCATGCCGCTTAAAACATCGACAAACATAAAATAAAAATAAATCTAAAATAAAATGTTTCATTTTTTAAAAAATCCAATTAACGAGGCTGAAATCCTGATTCAACTCAGCTAACTTAGCTTTGTTAATCCAGGGCAATCCACTTAACCTTTTTGTAAATTAAGGAAATAAGAACCTACCTTAAAGGACTTCGGAAAGGATTAAATGAGATAATTTATTACGTAAAGTGGTTAACGTAGAAATTTCCTAAGCACATAGTGACTTCTCAATAACTAAGGTATTCGTTATCAACAGTGTTGTTACAGCGCAGAGTACCGACCAGACGCTCAAAAGTAGACGGTGAGCGCCATCTAGTGTCCGCTAAGAACAGCGCATCACACAAACAAAGGAACCAGATTTTATTTTCAGATTTCATATTGCCAAGAAGACTCTCTAATCCTGGCCCAGCAGCCTCTGGAGGCTGGCCCAAAAGAAAAAGAAAAGGAAAGGGGGGAGAGTGACAGAGAAGCACCTTTCTAAACATCTGGCTGTATCGGACAGAGGCCAGCTGTGGGATCATTCCTGTCTTCCAAGCCCTGGAGGCGCTTAAGGATAGATATAACCCAGCTAGGAGACAGCAAGTTCCAACTAAGCTGCCTTTCGGCTCACCCTGCCGCGGCCTTTCTCCTCTCTCCCACTGCGCGGCTTTCCTCGTTTCGGCAAAGCTGCATGGTACCCAAGAAGGAGAATCTCACAGGAGACGAAAGTTCGAGCCCCAAATCTGCCCACACACAGCTAAGCTCCTTTCCAGAATCTCATCCTCACTGCCCCGCGGCGAGGTCAGGAACCTCAGCTGAGCAGTCGAGCCACTCTGAGCTCAGGTCCCAGGGCTGACCTTACTTTCTAACCTTCTGGTTTCTCTCCAATGTGCTATTCTAATGATTTGGGAATAAAAGACTGGAGTGCATTTGGCCATTTGATTCCAGGCAAAGAAGCTGAAGTCCAACTCCGTGCGACCTAGAAAATGTAAATCTTCTCCAGTCAGGAACCATCAACTAACCTCAAACTAAGGCTAAGGCGTTCACCAATCAGACACGGGAGCTAACTTAAAGGGTTGGGGCTGCCATAAGAGGTCTTTCTTGGGTGTCTCCCTCTATTCCTATCGAGATTTTTTTAGACAACCTGGCTGGCCAGCAAGGCCTTAGGATCCACCGTCTCGTAGCCTAGGCAGACTACATAGCAGTTCATGGCCATCCTGAGTGAGTTACAGAGAGCAACCCTATCTAAAAGAACTCTCTAAACTATACAGTAGGAGACTTTGAAAAATGCATTAGGAGAGTCTACTGAAATTACTGACAAGGGGTTAATAGTTATAATCACCAAAGGTTTAGTGAGTGCTCAACGCTTAGAGGATCCTGCACTAAGTACATGGATATCATTTTATTGTCGACAAAACATAAAGATAAATACCCCAAACAGCTCCATTTTATAAAAGAAAAAGCCTTAGCCTTTGGGTATGAAATGATATGCCGAATACCATGTGATCCCTCAGGGGAGGGAAAGCAAGACTGAGTCAGGAGAAAACATTATTCACAGCCTCCACCACCTCCACCGACACGACCATCACCACCATCACCACCAACACCACCATCACCGCCATCACCACCATCACCGCCATCACCACCATCACCATCATCACCACCATCACCGCCATCACTATCATCACCACCATCACCATCATCACCACCATCACCATCATCACCACCATCATCGCCATCACCACCATCACAGCTATCACCATCACTATCATCACCACCATCATCACCATCACCGCCAACACTATCATCACCACCATCATCACCATCACTACCATCACTATCATCACCACCATCACCACCATCACCGCCAACACCACCATCACAGCTATCACCACCATCACCACCATCACCACCATCACCACCTCCACCTCGACTTCCACCACAACCTCTATCTCCAACAACAACAACGCTGCTGCTACCACTGCCACCACCTCCTCCATCACCACCACTTCCTCCACCACCACCTCCACCACAACCTCTATCCCTACCACCACCACCAACACCATCCCCACTGCCACCACCTCCACCACAACCTCTGTCTCCACCTCCACCCCTGCAACACTGCCAGCTACAGGTAGCCATGGATAAGTTCTCTCTTCCTTGATGATTAGCTGTTTGTTGTGCTCTAGGTCTGATTGTTTTTAAATTCACTAATCAGAATTCTAGGACTCCTAGCAGAGAATACAGATTCTTTGGCAATGTGTGAACTGGTGAGGGTAGACACCACCGATAGGGTCTGTTAACTCCTTCCAATGAGCCGGGCAGTGGTGGCGCACGCCCTGTAATCCCAGCACTTGGAAGGCAGAGGCAGGCGGATTTCTGAGTTTGAGGCCAGCCTGGTCTACAGAGTGAGTTCCATGACAGCCAGGCTACACAGAGAAACCCTGTCTCGAAAAACCAAAAAAAAAAAAAAAACCTTCCAATGARAGAATGGGGCCATCAGGCTGGGAGACTTTTGTCCTCTCTGTCCCCAGACCTTTGTGGACCTCTACCACAAATTGGAACTTGGAAACTGTCTTGATCACTGTTTATTGCTACAAAGAGACACCAGGACCAAGGCAGCTCTTATAAAAGAAAGCAAGCGTGTAACTGGGGGATGGGTTACACCTTCAGCGTGACATCTCAGAGCCCACCCCCTGTGACACACCTCCTTCAACAAGGCCACACTTCCTAATCCTTCCCAGTCACTGCAACTGGGACCCTAGCATGCCAACATATGCGCATCTGAGGGCTATCCTCATTCAAACCTCCACAGGGACTATCACCGTCTCCTACCGGGGATTGGCGCGCAAGAACATTTCTTTTTGTCCCTCCAAGAACGTTCTGACAGGCTGGCTAAAAACGTCCGCTGCTGACTTTCTAATTTTCCTAAGGCCAGGCCTGAGAAATGAGGGCATCCCACACCAGGGAGTCATCAGGAATGAAGGCGTAGCTGCGGAGTGTCCTCGGGAACGAGGGCACCTTGAATACTGACGGGGAGACKGCAGGTTGTTTCAGTTATCTGTTAGGGCAAAGCAAATGTTCTTAGAACTTAGTGGCAAAACAAAACAAAACAGAACTATTAAATCACAGTCCGTGGGCCAAATTGGGTTTACCACCTGTTTAAAAATAATAAGCTTTCTTAAAAAAAGACTGCCACATCTGCATGTTTATGTAGGGATGGGGGAGGGGATACGTCTATGCAGGAATGGGGGGACGTGTCTATGTAGGGGTGTGTGTAAGGAATATGTCCATATATGGGTGTGGGGGTGGGAATGTGTTTATGTAGGGGTGGGGGGAGTGTCTAGGTTGGGATACACATGGACATGCAGATGGAAGCCAGAGATCAATAGCTCGTGTGTCTCTCACCTGATGTTTTGTGGGGGCGGGGAAGGGAGAGCGGGCAGCAAAGTCCAGGGATCCGTCTGTCCCTGCCTCCCTAGCCCTGAGAGGGTAAGCATGCACTTCAACGTTTGGCTTTTCACACGGGTGCCAGGAATCCAAACTCAGATCCTCAGGCGTGCATGGCAAACACTTTGCCAAAGGAGCCCTCTCTCCAATCCATATGGTTGCTTTAATGCCAGAAGTGAGTAATTGCGTGTATGACCTATAAGACCCTCATCCTAGCTGCCTGGAAGCTAGTATTCTGCTAACAGCTGTGAGATGAAGATGTAGAATCTCAGCTCCTCTGGCACCATGCCAGCCTGGATGCTGTCATGTTCCTGACTATAATGATACTGGTCTAAACCTCTGAACCTGTAAGCCAGCCCCAGTTAAATCTTGTCCTTATAAGAGTTGCCTTGATCGTGGTGTCTGTTCATAGCATTAAAACCCTAACTAAGACAGAAGTTGGTACCAGAGACTAGGGTGTTGCTGTGATAGGCCCGACCATACTTTTGTTTGGAAGAATGTAGATTTGGGGACATTGAATTTGGAAAGCAGTGGAATGCTTTTAGTGGGGCTTAATGGGACATCCTAGAAGGAATATGGAAGACTTTGTTACTGAGAGTGATTTGAACTGTACTGAGCGACCCAGGAGGTTTCAGTAGAGAATTTCATTATATGGCCTAGAGACAGTTTTTATGATATTTTGGATAAGAATGTGGCTACTTTTTGCCCTTGTCTGAAGAGTCTGCCTGAAGATAAGGTGAGACTCAGATTAATTGCACTGACAAAGGAAGTCTCAGAAACACCCATCATAGACTGTTCCCTGGTTAAGTCTCATGAAGAGCATTTTAAAAAAGCACTGCAAGCTGAGAAAGAAAAAATAAAAAAATATATGGATTGAATTTTAAAGGGGCACCAGAAAGTGAAATGGAGCTGAATCCTGTGTTCAAGGATATTAAATTGAATTAAGGGAGTAGTGACTTTAGGGCAAAATCCTACGCAGCTAAATTTAGATCCAAGCATGGTGGTGTGCACCTTTAATCCCAGGAGATAAAGCCAAGCAGATATCTGAGTTCAAGCTGTCTGGAAGACAGTATTCTGCTAGCAGCCTTGAGATGAAGATATAGAATCTCAGCTTCTCCTGCACCATGCAGGCCTGGGTGCTGTTATGTTCCTGCCAATGATAATAATGGACTGAACCTCTGAACCTGTAAGCAAGCCCCAATTAAATGTTGTCCTTACAAGAGTTGCCTTGGTCATGGCGTCTGTTCACAACAGTAAAACCCTAACCAAGACAGAAAACCTAAAGTATTTACCATCTGGACCTTCACTGATAAAGGTTACTGACCTCTCTACCTTATACCAGGATTCACTGGATCTCACAGTTCCACAGTCTAACTGGTTCACATCACTGATCTGTTGTGGATAGCCCTGGGGATCCTTGTATTTTGATGCTAATTCTGTTCTTCTGGAAGGGGCTATGAACAAGTARTGAGTCAGCACTCTGGTGACTTCCTGTAAACCTTTCTTCCCTTAATTAGTAAAATAAAGGCTAGGGTGGGTGATTGGGCAGGAGAAGGGAAGGTGGGGCTGAAAGTTTTGAGGGGGGAAAGACAGAGGAGGAGGTGGAAGGAAATCAGAGCAGAAGCTCGTGGCCTGGAGAAACCGCAAGTTATAGGGGTCTCGCAGATGGGGAAGATGGTAGTGAGTGGTAGATCTGCCCAATCTAGGTGTGCAGCTTGTATTCACATTAATTGAGTTGTGTTTTCTTTGCCCGGACTTATTTGGGTGGAAGATTTACCAAAACATTGATCTATCTACCCCAGGCTCACTCTGGTACCTGCATTCATCTCTGGTAGAGTTGACACTTGACTAAGACACCTGAGTCAACTTGTAAGACTCGACCAGTCTTAACTTACCGGACCCCCTGAGTGGACCACTCAGAGATGAAAATCGATTCAAAAGGCAAGAGGAATTTTTATTAAATCCAGCATGCTGGGGCCGTCCTGCACACAGAGAGAGAACAACCAACCCCCCGACCCTCGTGCTGTGCGGGCCTTTATACCCTCCTCAGKGCCGCGCCATTAAGCACAATGTGATTGGCAGAACAGTGTTACATTTAAACTAATTGGTTGTTAGGTGATGAGGTAGGAGGCCAACAAATATGGCCCCACCCTTATGTCCTTCTCCCCCTTCCCTTTGTGGTCTGAGGAACGTAACTTAGCCTCTGACCTTTTTAAAGTTCCTGAGTTAACTCTTTCATTGCCCCTTTTCTTTGTGCATGCTTCAATCCTGAAGCAATTGCTGGTATTGAGAGCTCATATTCCTAATCTTCTGTATCTAGTTCTTTGTATCTCTGCATTAAGATCACTAGGTGTACTGCACCTAAGTGTGTCTTAACAAAAGCAACTAAGCAGTTCAAAATGTAGAGGCCAAAAGTCAACTATAGCTGGAGAACAATT
>BDUI01001756.1:109998-133010 GCA_002335545.1 Apodemus speciosus
ACCTCTCCTCCCCCCCATCCCCCCCCAAACAAACTTTTTAAAACTGTTACAAATCTCATCCTTGTGGCAGGAGAGAGAACTGAGCAATTAAGAGCACTATCCTCCTCTAGAGAAGCTGCTCTCCCAGCTCCCACAGGCACTCAACAATGGCCTTTAACTATAGTTCCTGTGGACCCAGTGCCCTCTTCTGCCCTGTCCTCTCTGGGCACCAGCACATAGATAGTGCAGACACGCACACATACACACAGAGAGATAAATAAAAGAAAAAAATCTTTAATAATAAACTCCTCTTTGTGGCTGGTGAGGTAGCTGAGCAAGCACTGACGTTCCATAAGCTGACAGCCTGTCTTCAGTCACACAGCCCACGCGAAGCCGGACAGATGAACCAGCTGCACACAGTTGTGTCCTGACCTCCACATGCACAGTCTGCCACGTATACCTGCCCTCCTTCATTCACACACACGAACAGTAATTAAAATAGCTTAAGAAAAACACACTTTATAATTCTTGTGTTTCTTGAGATGGTTTCTTCCTGGCGTTAGTTGTCCTAAAAGTTGAGTTTGTCATTGTTTTTTGTTTGYTTGTTTTGTTTTTAATGATGATGCCATTTTAGTTACTTTTTTTGTCTCTTTGAAATCATGCCCAGATACGACGCCAAGCAATTAAAGAGCTGCCTCAGTTTGCCACAGGAGAAAACCTTCCGAGAGTAGCAGATATACTAACCCAGCTTCTGCAGACAGGTGAGAGGTTCTTTTGTTACCTTTTACTGTAACCATTCTCTCTGGAACATCGGCTGTATTTGGCTTTGTTTCGCTCAGGTGGTGGGCATTGAGGTTCTACCTCTGGCAGATGATGTTGAAGTTCTTTCATTCAGTATTGTGAAGCTCACTGACTTCTGGGTCTGTGATACTTGTTTTGTTTTTAATCCTGATTGTAAGGACATAATGGTGAGCTTCTCTTCAGACTTGTAACTCTCATCATTTCACCTGTTACCTGTGATGACACTTGTGCAGTCTTAGCGTACAAGGTTCAAAGGCATAGCCAGGATTGTTCTCTGTCCTTGGTAAGGAACAGTGTGTCCCCCAAGAGTGATGCTTAGGAATAGGTTGCTTGGTAAAACTGTTGAATCTTAACTTTGAAAATGAAGCAGGTGGGGTATTTTACATTTATTCCTTATTCATCGTGCTGTTGCTTTTCTCCCCAGATGACTCTGCAGAATTTAATTTGGTGAACAATGCTCTCTTAAGTATATTTAAGATGGATGCAAAAGGTAAAGGCAGTTTTTCTAAATCATGCTCAAAGCCTTAGGAAACCAGTGAACTTTCAGCTTTACTAAGAGGTTTCTGTTCATAAAAGTGATGACCTATTCTGAAAAGGGGCCTCCCAACTTAGATGTCGGCGACTTTCCAATAGAAATAATTGTCCAACTTTCCCCTAAAAATGTATTGGAACGTTTCTTTTGCAACTTCAAAGAAATTCTTCCAAAATACCTGAGTTTGTTACTGAGGGTGAACAGGTCCATCATGCTCCAGCTGGTGCCTAGGAGCACTGCATGTGGCCTTTCTGGGGGCTGTGAACATTTCACACTGACTTTAGCAGGCATTGGGGATAGTCAGTGTTTGTTTGAGCAATGATGAAGTTAATGTGAAYGCTTCACACTATACTGTTGCTCTTCTGCCTTACAGGAACATTAGGTGGCTTGTTTAGCCAGATTCTTCAAGGAGAAGACATTGTTAGAGAACGAGCAATTAAATTCCTGTCCACAAAACTCAAGACGCTCCCAGATGAAGTGTTAACTAAGGAAGTAGAGGAGCTGATACTCACTGAATCCAAAAAGGTTTGTTGTAGTTACCTTGAGGTTCATTAGTAGTTATCCATGCTGGGGTTTATGCAGAAGTGACAGATCCTTCTGCAGGAAGATTTCCCATAAATACCTTGTATTTACCGCTCTTCGACTCATAGCCCATGCTGAGATAACAGGTTTAACCATACTGAAACCCTCTGTGTTGCTGCCTAGCTGCTCCTTACTCTGCTTTCTCATCTTGAGATGCTTAAAGTATTCTGGAGCATTTTAAGATGAAATAGCATAATGGAAGAAATGGAAATAATAAAGTTCTGTCACTGCCTGTAAAGGCTTCCCGGGAGTATGAGAGCGTATGTATTAGCTGCTTTGCTTACCTCATGTCTGTGACAAAACATCAGACAAAAGCAACTTGAGGTAAAAAAAAGGTTGGTTTGGGGCCTCAGTTTTGGGCAATCTGTCATCTGTCACAGTGATAGGAGCCTGATACAGCTGGTGACATTGTATCCACAGTCAGGAATCGGGGAATTAAATGCTTACACTCAGCTGGTCGTCTCTTTCTATCCTTCCCACAGCCCAGCCTGTGGAACGGTGCCACCCACAGCACTTAGCCTCTACACAAGCCTTCACACGCATGCCCAGGAGTTTGTCTCTCAGGTTATTAGCCATCACCCCATGCTTATTTGTCTTCTAAGCATCCAGCATTGTTAGAAAGGCTAACATTGCCAAGGGATGTCAAAATTGACTCTTCACCCACTTTTAAATTGCCAAATTTGGGGAATAATTTTCTTTAAAAGAAACTTCAGCCTCTCGTCTCATGACATCACTCACTGGAAAGACTGTTCTGCTGGGAAGGTGGGACTGTTCTTACCTGCCATGCCCTACATAGTCATCTGCATAGAAAGGGTCCTACCTGGAAGCTGTAGTGAGTCTAACTGATCCCACTGATATGGAGACTTACAATACGGATGTCACTGGAGTGGACAACCTGTGGACAGTTTTCATATGACATGAGCAAGGCTACTTCGTTGTAGGAGGCTACCAGCGTACCAGTTTGCCACAGCATTCCTCAATCACTTCTACACTCCCTGCCCCCTCCATGAGCCATTTTATGTATCTTTCTTACTCATTCTGTGAAATTTTAATCTGTATATACACTAAATTTGTTGCTGTGTATGTTGGCAATGCCTTGTATATCAAAAACAGTCTTTCTACATTAAGATTTTCTTAAAAATAACTTTGGTCCTCTTAGACAATACAGCTTTCCCTTTCTCTAAATGTAAAACCTGCCTTTTGGCAAACAGAAGCATTAGTATGTAATGGAAGTAATGCTACTCTGGATATTGATCTTCCCCTCTCATTCAGCTGATAAGTGCTGTTCTTCTGAATTGTCTATCTCTAGGTCCTAGAAGATGTGACTGGTGAAGAGTTTGTTTTGTTCATGAAGATACTGTCTGGGTTAAAAAGCTTACAGACAGTGAGTGGAAGACAGCAGCTGGTAGAGCTGGTGGCGGAACAGGCTGACCTGGAGCAGACCTTCAGCCCCTCAGACCCCGACTGTGTGGACAGGCTACTGCAGTGCACGCGGCAGGCTGTGCCTCTGTTCTCTGTGAGCTCTTTGTTCCATGTTGATACTTGGGTCACTCTTAAATCTGCCCTTATTCACACGGACACCCCTCAGACCTTCCGTAAAAGCATTCTTAGCAGAGTGGGGCAAATAGAAAGCAGGGTGACATTGTAAGAACCCCAAGCAGCAAGAAGTTTCTCTACGGGCTCGCTTAGAAGCTTTCTAAAAATTATAAGAACTTGCATTCTGTTTCCAACTTTGTCCTGTATGAGTTTTCTGAGATATATATGTGCTCTAGTTTGAAAAACATGAAGAATGTGTCCTTGTTGGGAAATATGCAGTGTGTGTAAATCCAGCACTAACATGTCACTAATTTGAGAGTCAAAAAAGACATTCAAGATCTATTGATGTCCAGATGTTCCAAATAACTTTGCAAGGAAGGCCACATAATGTTGGGATACTAAGTTCACAGTTTTCAATGGCAATCTGCTATTAATCTTTGAAAAAAAGACTTGTTTGTTTTGTAACTTTGATTCCTTGTATTCTTTTTTTACAGAAAAATGTCCATTCTACAAGATTTGTGACATATTTCTGTGAGCAGGTTCTCCCTAATCTCAGTACCCTAACTACCCCAGTGGAAGGTCTTGATATACAGTTGGAGGTAAGAAAATATTCCTGCTTTAAAAAGCACCACAAAGCTATTCCCAATTTTTAGGAGAAATGTGAATCACTGACTTAGATCTGATTTCCGGGTGTAATTGAAATGTCTGGCAGTGGCTAGCCAGTAATCTCCTGGGCCAAACTTAATTGCATAGGAATGACTTGTGGGCTCCACTGTAGCTGCTGTGATAGAGCAGCACTGACAGAAAATGTCACTGTACGAAGTTTATACCTTTAAGCCCTAAATTCTTTTAAATAAGGGACTTAATTCATGACAAGTTTCCATACAGATTTAAACTAGATTTGGCCAGTAGGATGGTCCAAACAGGTAAAGGTGTTTGCCACCAAGCCTGATGACCTAAGTTTTGTCCCCAGAAACTACACTGTAGAAGGAGAGGATGGGCTCCTGCAAGTTGTCACATGACCTCCATGTGTGCAGGCACATGCACACGCACATGCACAAGCATTAAAAATAAACCAGCCTAACCCCACATATCCTTCCCCCCGCCCTCCAGGCGAGGGGTGCTCTCCCGCGCTTGCTCTCAGCTGTAGCAGACACTGTTGTCGTGTCTGCACTCTCTCTCCTCCACCAGTGTTCTGACTGTTGTCGTGGGGTCTGTTGTGGTGTCTGCACTCTCTCTCCTCCACCAGTGTTCTGACTTTACTCAATCCTGAATCACACCATGTGGCACAGCACCAGACTCTACAACCAGCCTTGATGGTAGGGAATTGACTGAAAACTTGGAAATGCAGGTGCCATTTCCTTTAGCTGTCTCTAGAACAGGGAATGTGGGTATATACTGTGCAGTAGTGTGCATCGGGTGTCCTATGCTACGCTGGTCGTCAGAGACTGGAAGAAGGGTGAACATAGCAGATACTGGCAGTTACTAATATTTTCATGTAGTAACTAGTGTCTAACTTCAATAGCAAGAACCTGCCGTAAATTTGAGTGGTTGCTGTTGCAGATTCTGAGTGGTGATTGGAGGATTAATATATATATCACTTTTTTCATTGTACCTAACATTGTCAGTAAAAGCCTATGTTAGAAGGAGTCATGACTATTTTATTCCTTGTTTCCTACACATGTGTTGGGAATTAGGATACCTGGATCTGATAAGATATGCACCCTATGACCATACTAAGGGCCTTCACTTTCTTTAATGTTCAACTGCAATATTTCATCTCTAGGGATTTTTTTTTTTTACTCAGTTCTAACATGATTCTGAGAAGTATAATTGAAAACAAGCAGTCTTTAAAAGTTTATAGAATTCCTCTCATTCATAGCTGTTGCTCATTTAAAAATAGTTCTAAGAATAAATTTGTGTGTTTCAGGTATTAAAGTTGTTGGCAGAGATGAGTTCATTTTGTGGTGACATGGAAAAACTAGAAACAAATTTAAGAAAACTGTTTGATAAGTTATTGGTAAGAACTTTCTTCTTTCCTTGTAATATGGTCAGTTTATAGCCTTAAAAACTGATGTATTATTAACTTCTAGAATGTGAAAACTAGCTTGAATTTTGCCTTGACTATTAGTTCTAGTTGAGTACTCAGGCCTTGTGTTTCCTCTTTTGTAAGGAAGTCTCTTTGGATCTTAGCATTTCCAAGCGCTGATTCTTTGCATAAAGATCACCCATGATTTAGAGACTAGATCATCCCCTTCCTTCCAAATCAAAATGATATTCTGCCTGTGAAAATGAATCACTAACTCTTCTGATTATACTAAATAGTCTAAAAACTGTAGTTGGCCTTGCAAAGGTCATTTGTTCCAAGCCACCAACTAGCTAGCTGCCCAAGGCCAAGTAGCTGTAGCAGCCAGGAAATAGTCTGTCATTTAAGTTGTAATTGTGGAGAAAATAGGCCATCTGATAAAAATCATTATCCACATCACTGAGTGACTCTCCTGTTTGATGTGAGCAGTTACATAAATGGCCAGAGATAAGCCTCTGGCCCTTGGCTTATAAGGAGTCATCCAGCATCTGTTGCTTCCAAATTTGCAGTATCTATTGGGTGTTGTAAGGCTGACATTGAATGGCTTTGTCACACTTTCGGTGTAAAGAGTACAAACTTAAAACAATATGGACTTTAGAAAATGTTGTTTTAAATTCATTAAGAATGCAGTCTTGGTGGACATTGAACTTCGGGCCTACTGCCTAATGTTAACTATTTCCACTTTCACAGTAGTGGTAGCAGCTGTAACGCAGGTTAATGATGGCCGATGTGTCAGAGCTTTGGTCCAATAGGTCGTAGCTCAATTTCTAGTCTGTCTTTAGTGTTCTGTGTCTTAAAATCATGCTTTAGGATTACATAGGCAAGCTGGTTAGTGGTGGCGCACGCCTTTAATCCCAGCACTTGGGAGGCAGAGGCAGTCGGATTTCTGAGTTCGAGGCCAGCCTGGTCTACAGAATGAGTTCCAGGACTATACAGAGAAACCTTGTCTCCAAAAAAAAACACAAGAAACAAAACAACAAAAAACAAATAAAAAATAAGGATTACATAGGTATCTCTTTACAGCAAAACTCTTTAGAACAGACCACAAACATCAGTTCTCTCCTCTCGTAGGAGTATATGCCTCTCCCTCCAGAAGAAGCAGAGAATGGAGAGAACGCTGGCAGCGAAGAGCCCAAGCTGCAGTTCAGTTATGTGGAGTGCTTACTCTACAGTTTCCATCAGTTGGGCCGGAAACTTCCAGACTTCTTAACAGCCAAACTGAATGCGGAAAAGCTCAAGGATTTCAAAATTAGGTAATACATGACAGAAGTGGCTTAGTCCTTAGCAAGATGGAACAAGCTCTCTGGGTTTTTATTTTGTTTCATAGAATCTGATTCTTCCCACGCTTCCTTATATAGGATGAAAGTCCAAAAGACACATTTGTAAACATTTCACAGATGTGGCAGTACAGGTCCTTGATGGGAAATGAACTTTAAAACAAATGGACTATTGATTCTTCTCTCTTGACCTATGACCTGGGGCATGGTCCCCAGCTGCTTAACTCCTCAGATTTTTCTCAACTGTTAAATTTGAATGACAGTAGGGATATGAATAAGCCTGTACAATGTCCAGCACTTAGTAGGTACTGAGTACCTATATCCATAGTTGTGGATAATAATCAACAGGGTTGGTGGAGGAGCAGTGCTAAACAAGTTAGTGGTTCATTTTTATAGGGATATTTTGCATACCATCATTCCATGAACAGATTTGCAGTGCTTGACCCATACTTGCCACCTGCTGCTACCCTCTACTTTCCCACTGGGAGTTGTTTACCGTGTGCTCAATCAGGCAGCCTGGCTTTACAGCCAATTAGGAAGCTGAGGTAGAAAAGTCAATTGGCCATCTGGACAGCATAACAAGTCTATCTCAGCAGCAAATGTTTACTGAAATACAAGATCAGAAACTAATAAGAAAGTACTCTGTTGTTCACAGAGCCATTTTCTGTACTGTGCATTGTTTTGCCATAGTAGATGATTATTTAAGAACAAAATTGAAGTGATTGAACTGCTGATTAAATACTTTGTCATTTAGGTTGCAGTACTTTGCACGGGGCCTTCAGGTTTATATCAGACAACTTCGCTTGGCTCTCCAGGGTAAAACAGGCGAGGCCTTAAAAACAGAAGAGGTAAGAATGCTGACTGATGACACAGGAGTTGTCAGTCCCAGTGACTGACTCTGTGGTCCTTGCTGGGATTTCATTCCCCTTGATCTTTCATAATAAGACCACTCTTAATGAAATCTTTACAGTTTTCATTACAGATTCCTATAGTTTGTACTGGTTTCCTTTAAAACAATTTTTATATAATTCCATGTTGTACTTTACAGATAAATTGCAGTTCAGCCTGTCAAAGATGCATGGTTGATTTGCATAGTAGAGAGAAATAGGGAAAAAAATTATAGATTTAAACCTCTACTTAGAAATTTCTACCTAAAGATGTGAATTTGGTAGTATGCACAGAAGTTATTGAATTTTAACTTTTGTTCCCTTTACAGAACAAGATAAAAGTTGTTGCATTGAAAATAACAAATAATATCAATGTTTTAATCAAGGTGAGTCCTTTTTTTCCCTATACTGCAGTTAGCTAGAGTCTGTGAAAGAGGTTTTCCATGTATCTGCAATGGGGAGATGTCATTTCCTTCCTAAGATTTGCTCTTTTGAAGCTTAATAGTTTAGTGTAGTACTAAGTGACACTTCCGAAGCTAACCTCAGTTGAAAAGGCTGAGAGCCATATAAAGCAGTGAGCAGATAGAAGTAGACTTAGACATTTCAGGAGCTTTAAGGTCTGGTGCTTTGGGGTTGGTTGGTTGGTTGGTTGGTTGGTTGGTTGGTTGGTTGGTTGGTTGGTTTGTTGGGACACTCGACTTTGGTATATTTTTATTTTATATGAATTGGTGTTTTACCTGCATGTATCTGTGTGAGAGTCAAATCCCCTAGAACTGGAGTTACAGACAGTTGTGAGCTGCCATGTATCTGTGTGAAAGTGTCAAATTCCCTAGAACTGGAGTTCCTTGCAGTTGTGAGCTGCCATGTAGGTGCTAGGAATTGAACTCTGGAAGAGCAGACAGCACTTTTAACCAGTGAGCCATCTCTGCACCCGCCAGATCTGGTGGTCTTAATGTCATTGGGTCTTTTTGAATGGTCAGTGAAACCCTGCATTGCCTATTGTAATAATGGGCAGGTGATATGCAGCACGTGAAATGTTTTTTTCTGTGACATTTTTTTTGTAAGCTTATCTGTGTAATACACTCAGTTTTGTGTACTAAAGGCTAATGACATCTTGCCTGTAAGTTAAAATTGTCCTCCTGTACTTTTTTTCCCTAAATATATACTGGTGTGTTTGTAACACCCAGAGCATAAAACCTAGCAGTGTGGACAAGTATGCCTTCAGCTAATGTAGTAGAAATGCTGTGGAGAAAGTGATTTTTATCCAAAAGAAAAGAAGAAATCATTGCAGAGACAATGATAGTGTCATTAGACATGAACAATGAGTGTCATCTTGCCAAGAAGTTAAAAGGCATTCATAGCAGATGTCAGTGCTTGTGTGGTTTGCTTTGTAATTCCACCACTCGAGGGAGAGGCAGGAGAATCATAAGTTCAAGACAGGCTAGTCAATAAAATGAAACCACCCTGACTTAACTATTTAATTTACAACTCCTAATGAAAGCTTTATAATATATATCTGCTTCCATTTAATACCTGGGTTAGATCAGCACCTCTATAAAAAGCCATGCAAAGTGATACATGCCTGTAATACCAGTACTGGGGAGGGAAAGACATGAGGATCCCTGGAACTCACTGGCCAATCGGTCTAATAGAGTCTCTGAGCCCCAGGTTCAGTCTGACTCAAAAACTAGAGTGAAAGAGTACTCAGGAAGACACCTGGCACCAGCCTCTGACACCCTCCGACACACACTTACACACATGCACACATGTGCATGAGCACAGAGTAGTAAATGTTTTCCTTCAATTGAAGCACCCTAGTGACTGCCTTTGTGCAAGAAGAAAGCTTTCTTGGTTGCTTGCCTTGCATAAAACCAGTCTTAAGATGTGCTCTCCTGCCTCTTCCTCGCACACTACTCCCTTAATCAGCACATCCATTAGAAGTCTTGGTTGACTTTGGTTTCTGTCTCCCCAGGATCTCTTCCACATTCCTCCTTCTTATAAGAGCACAGTAACATTGTCCTGGAAACCTGTACAGAAAGTTGAAATTGGGTAAGAAATGGATTCAAGACTCAAATCCTGAGTTCAATTGCTGTTTTTGATTTTACAAGAGAGCACATTGTTAGTTAACTGATTCTCAAGAAACTGTTAAAATATGACAGCTAGAAAGAGGATTTACAGTACAAAGTCATTCAAGAGCCTTACAAAACAGGGTGGTGGGTACAACCCTGGAGGACTCAGGTATGTTCGTATTCCTGTCGCATCACTAGACTTTGTTGGTAGCTTCATACAGCAAGGAGAGCATAATGTCTTTGAAACCACACCATTTCAGGTACTGTTAAACCTTGTATATGCCCACTGGAGATTTCTGTGTAACTTTAACCCAGCAGTTACTGTGATGGCACGTGACTTATTTTCTGATGTGACTATTCTTGTTCATAGATCTTTTAGAGTAAAGCTCACAGGCTATTAGAATTGTTGTAAATTGACATAATACAGTGCTTTGTAATTAACTGTTGCTTTCCCCACTATTACAGGCAAAAGAGAACCAGTGAAGATACAAGTTCAGGTTCACCACCTAAGAAATCTCCAGGAGGACCAAAAAGGGATGCCAGACAGATTTATAATCCTCCTAGTGGAAAGTACAGCAGCAACTTGGGCAACTTTAATTATGGTGAGCGTTTTCGTTTGGATGCATGTAGTTCAAGAGATTAGGTAGAAAGTGGTACGTGCTTTTAATTGTGAATTATATATATAGTATCATAGTTCTGTTAGGTGGCTTATCTGGGTCACCCTGCAAAAGAGGGCCATTGGGGAAATAATAATCCCATTTCTCTATAACTCTTACGCACTCACTGAGTAAAGTGTGTGATAACTAAGCACTTGAAAAAGAAAATATGCCAGCTATATTAAAAGGAACCCACAGAAACAGGAAGTTGTCATGAGCTATTGTATACACTTTTCATGAAAGGAAATGCACAGCTCTAGCAGATGAGGTAGGGAGAGTCTCGGAGTTGTGAGCCCGTTGCTGAAAATACTCAGGTTTTCTGTGGAGAGTTCAAAGAATCATAGAAAGAAGTCAGGCGGTTGAGTATTGTGTGCCTGGGAAGATACTGTAGTCTGCCATTGCTCAGATGCAGCCTTTTGTCATTGCTTCTAGTCCTCCTTGGCTAGGAGAACTTTCTTCCCACCTGTCCAGTCTGTGTGAAGGCTTTAGAGTCAGTAATGAAGTCTGGGTTTTACTAGCTTTTCCCCACATGAATCATTCTTAAAGGAATGGACACTGTGGGGCATAATGGTACATGCCTGTAATCCCAGCATGATCATAAGATCAAAGCAAGCCTGGGCTAAGTAACACAAGACCAAAAGGGTCAGCAGGGGCAGAAATAGTCCACCTAACTAACCCCTTCTCATGCTTAGGAAAAGCTTATACTGGCAACCACAGCTCCACAGGCAGAGGCAGGAGGAGTTCAAGGCCATCTTCATTCATGTAGCTACATTGAGTGAAGATCAAAAATAAGTGTTCAAAATAGAGATGGCAGACTGTAATAATACTTCTGTAGTATTTTACAAATCATAGGTCAGCCTACACTACTTGAGACCCTGTCTCAATACCAGTATTAGCAACAAYCATAACAATAGCAACCAAAGGTGAATGCTGTTTATCTTAATTACTAATTGCAGTTAATTCTACAATTTTGTTTGCTAAGTACATTCTGAGTTTACTTTATACTCTAAATTTATGTTTCTAAGGTGAGATAATTGTAACAGTAAGTTAAATTCTCTTGTGGTGGCAAATTCCTCTGACCTTTGACAGTGGTCAAATCCCTATTGACCAGACAGGTTGGAAAAAGCCAGTTTTAGACTGAGAAATGAACCCTCCCATGTAAATGAACTCTTAAGACTTCTTTTAAGGAGTGCACCGAATCTTGGCACTCATATAACTACATGTAAATGTGCATATGTGTGTTTGCTTCTCATGTGAAAAATAGGGAGAGCGGAGTTCTTATAAGCTTCAGGCAAGAATGTTTTTGAGAGCATTTGGTAAATGAAAGGGAGTCTTTGTTGTTTTATTACTAAATAAACAAATACTATCTTCTGATACTTTTTGACTTAATGTGATATCTGTACCAATCTGAAAATCAGCAGTTAGATGCTGTGAAGAAATAGCATGAATGAAAGTAACCATGAACTTTTGCACAGCACATAAAGAAATGTATTTCTCTTCACTTGAGTAGTTACGTGGTTACTATGAGTTTCCATAAAGATTTTTGTCTCATAGAACCCACAGCTTGAGAGGCAGGTGGATTTCTGAGTTTGAGACCAGCCTGGTCTACAGAGTGAGTTCCAGGACAGCCAGGACTACACAGAGAGACCCTGTTTCGAAAAAACCAAAAAAAAAAAAAAAAGAACCCACAGCTTGATATAAGGTAGAGAACAAATGCAGAAAATATAACACATAGTTTGTGTGCCAATAAAGTAGGATGTGATTATATTTTAATTGTAAAAGCTGCAGAAAAAAAATGAGTCACAAGTAAATAGAAGTGGAGTGTTTTTATTAAAAAATATGAAGGGGGGACAGGTATGGTGGTGCATACCTCCCCCCCCACCCCCCCACCCCCACCTCCAGACAGGGTTTCTCTGTGTAGTTCCGGCTGTCCTGGAACTCACTCTGTAGACTAAGCTGGCCTTGAACTCAGAAATCCGCCTGCCTCTGCCTCCCAAGTGCTGGGATTACAGGCGTGTGCCACCACGCCCACCTGGTGGTGCACACCTTTAATCTCAGCACTTAGGAGGCAGGGACAGGCATGTCTCTTAAGTTCAAGGCCAGCCTGAACTACATAGCAAGTTCTATAACAGCCAGAACTATATAATAAAGAAACCCCGTCTCCAAAAACAAACAGTAAATAAATAAATAACATCAATTTTTTAAATTATTTAAAAAATAGGCAGTTTTACTTAAAAAAATTAGAGTCATGGCTTGAGCTACTTGGCAATCTTCATTATGATTAAAAGGCAAAATGGCATGCAAAGTAGATAAAACCCCTTCGGTGTAGGACGCCAGTGTTGTACATTGTCCTGTTGAGCATGTCTTGTGTTCTCACAATGACAATTTAAAGGGTTTTCTTGACTTCATGTTTCCCATTCAGTTTGAAACCATTCTCTGTCCAGCTTTATGATATTACTGATCAGTGTCAAGTGACAATTTTTCTTTTCTAGGTGCAGTGCTTGGTTCCCACAGATGAGCTCACGTGCCTAGAACATGTTCCATCACATTAGTTGTAGATAGATGCTCACTTCAGTTTTCTTGCTCACAGAATTCCCCCCTAGGCCAGGAGTACTAGACGTTCTACAGCTTGTTCTGCCGTCTTTTTTCTTTAGTCTTTTCTAGGCTATAAGTACATTCCTGGGACACATTTGAATTGTTAGTAGCTTTTTCCCAGCAGTTAAGAATGGAGCTTACAGCATTCGCTTCCATATTCAAACCCCTGGCTTTGATCCTTCAAACACACAAGATTTTTTTTTTAAAAATTTAAAAGTTAAGGTAAACTTGAAACCATTGGTCATTAAAATGCTGATTGTCCTTTAGGATGAAGCTCACCAAAAAAGAAGAAAATTGAGTGAAATCCTTTATGTTAGCTGTAGCTGCATTGGGTGAAGATTAAAAATAAATGTTCAAAATAGAGAGATGACAGGCTGTAATAATACTTTTGTAGTGTCTTACCACTCATAGGTAGCTGAACAGCTGAAGGCAGTCTGGCCTTTGTATTAAAACTGAAATTTTGTTGTTTAGATTTCTTTGAGAAGCTAGACAATATTTTGTGCATCTTTCATACTCAAAAAAAAATTGAAAAATGTAAAGGTTAGTTTTGATAGTCTATTGGTGAAAAATACTCTTTTGGTGCATAGCAAATAATTCTGTACATTAACTCGCTAAGTGTGTTGATACTTAAGGAAAATTATTTTTGTGGACTAGTGTGTAGTTCAGTAATGAGGAAGCCATTGTCTCGTGCCTGAGAAGAATGTGGAAGCAATGAGAAAGAATAAATCATGTCATGCACCTTAAATGCAGTAGTGACAGCTGGCTAAAGGTTACCGCACCCATAGTTACTGCATATGTCACTGACAGATCACCTTCCGCAGCCACTGTGGTCTTCTCAAAGCTGACCATTATGGGTAGTTTAAAATGTGCATATATGACTGCCTTAAAGACCTGTAACTTTTTGTTATTGATTCTGTGTTAAGCATTCTTGAAGTAAGTATATCTATCCTAACACTGTTGTCTTAGAATATGTTGTCTAGTGCACTAAACATGTTAACTTCATTAAAGTGATTTGCATACCAATCCATGAACAAATTGTCATTGTACAAGAAGTGACTGAGTCAGGCTCCATTGTATTTCAGAGAAAAGTGTTGGCTAAATTGGAGATAGTTAGTTTTCTGTCTCAGAATTGAAATCTTTTTCCTTTTTTGGGAAAAAGGGAGATTCATCAGAAAGTTACCTAACAATAATGGCAGAAATTTTAAAATGGACACAAAATTGACCTAAAAGGTATTTTTCAAGACATCAAGATTGTGGATCAGAAAGATCAGCACCAGCCATTATTCCTGTTGGCAAGATTGCTGCAGTGGGGAAGTCTGAAATTCAACAAACAGATCTGATTTCATATGCCCATGATAAACAGTTCAGCCTTCCGATAGCGTCAGTGTTTTTCACTGGAACGCCTTTTGAGCTAATTCCTCTTGGTCTTGTTCTCTGTGTGCCTTGACTTTCAGCAAAAGATGTACTGTGCTCATTCAGAGTATCTGTGTGTATGACACACAGCTTTGAGAGCTCTGGGGAGCTCAGATGGCCCATGAAGGAACGAAAAGGCTCAGTGTTGAACCCACACTTAACATGAGGGTCAGTTCTATAGATAGGGAGATCACAACAAAGCCTGCCTGTGTATCACATGAAAAGGCAGTCTCATTGTCCAAACAGTTGTAAGTTTAAGATACTTCTCATATATAAAGACAAGCAGGTTTTGTTGCATTAATTCTTTAGTAAGTGCAGATGTTTTTATTCTTTGATAAGCACCAAAATAGAAACTAACAAGTATAGTTATGCTAACATTGTTGCTTTGAAACAGCTTTGTTAATGAGAATCGATGAGTCAAACTGTTATGAAGTTTCTGGCACTTTGTTGTTTACCTCTCTGCCTCTCTAAATGCATGGACAGAGTGAATCTGAAGGTAGTGGCAGAATGCCACATTTGCTATTTTCAGAACTAAAAGCTGTATTATTCTATTTGCTGAACCACGCCATCCTAAGCAAGACCTAAACCATTGTTCGCTTTCTCGTAGAGCAGAGAGGAGCCTTCAGGGGAAGTAGAGGTGGCCGAGGCTGGGGAACACGAGGAAATCGTAGTCGAGGGAGACTCTACTGATTGTGACATCACATTCTTCAGATTAATATACTTAAATCTACTACTCATTGGATTGCCGGGGATGTCCCTTTAAAAGGACTGCTGCCTTCAGCTGAAAACGTAATGTTCTTTCTACCTTTGTATGTATGATCTACTTTTGTAAAAGACCATGGTTGTGTCCAAGGTAAAACCACAACAATATTTTTGGATGCTTTGTCTGCAGCCTTGACTTGTTTTCACAATATCCTCATTATCCAGACTTCATCTTGTGAATCTTGCATTTACACATCTTGATAATTTGTTATTGAGAACTGACTCTAATGGGAAATTCAGTCTAGCTTGTGATCTGGTAAAGATCATCACTTTAGAAACGTTACTTATTTTCCTCCCCATTCTGTTAGTTTTTTTGCCCAATACATGGAGAAGGGTAATGATCAGTCTTGACCTTTTGCTTCCATTGTTTTCTAATGAAGCTGCTAGGCAGTGTTGTAGCATTTCTGGCAAGAGTCATAGAAATCAAGCACCAGCTTCTCACAATGTACAAGTGACGTCAGCCTTTTAGAAAGCAGTTGCTTTGCATTGCTCCAATCCTCACTCTTCTCCGTGTTCTGGGATACAGCTTTGAGCACAGGGTCTTACAGTTTGAATAGGAGTACATGTGCATAATATACGTACAGACATAAGCATATGTTGTGTGTGTATATATGCATGCTATGGAACTTGAGTGTACGACAAATCAATACGTTAAATTCTCAGAATGGGTCGTCTGACACAGTGATTGTCCCTTTGAGGCTGAATCCATTACTGACTTGATATCTAGGTTTTTACTCCAGTAGGAAGGAATTGCAGTCAGTTGAACTTATATTATTATTGTTTAAAACTAAAAACAAAGGCTGTTTTTTCAGAGACAAATTTAAAGACCCTTGTTGGTGAAATACAGCCAGATCTGGTGTACATATAGGTTCCCACAGGATGTGATAGTGTAATTTAGGATTTGGAGACTTAATAACCAGGGCTACCCAGGAACGTGACTTGATGACATGGCACCATAAGAGTCCTGCACTCAGCTTGCTTTTGCCACTTTCAAATTTTAACTTCTCAGGTTATTAATCAGATTATTGTATAAGTTACCCAATAGTCTTTAGATTAAGACAACAGACGGGAGGTTTGTGGAGTGTCTCATGTTGGGCATTTTTAGTAGCCCAGACTCTGTTCTTCATTTGAATGTTTCATACATTTTTGTTCCACAGTTAATCTTCCTTCTCCAAGTTTGCTATTCAAATCAGAAATTCAGATGACATTTCTAGTGGTTTGCTGTTTTGTTTTTTTGAGGTTTTGTTTCCTACATAGGCGTCATTACCATCACTTCTCATTACCATCACTTCTACACTGGGAAAAAAAAAACAATCTCCTATGTGAGAATCACTGCACGTATTTATGGTGAAAATATTTCTGAAAGTCTAGAATGATGCACGTGAGCACAGAAGTTGGTCAGCTTGACTGTGGAGTGCTGGCAATAAACTCTGAACATTCCACAAGACCGAGCTGGACCTAGGCTCCCTCGGAATCTGAACAGACACAGGAACATGGGATTGCCAGTGAATACTGTGACCATCTAGTTATGGACCTCAGAGATATGTCAGCCATTACAAGTACAAAAATGAATTGGACTATAGCAATATAAATTTGAACGTAGTAACATTTCCTCTCGTCGGAGGGTATCTGTGAACTCAGCAGAAGTGACCTGACCTCATGTCTCTTGCAGAGCTCACTGCATTCACCCACCTCATCCTTTGCTTCCTGTCCCTCGCCTAGTCAGTAGTTCATAACTTAGTGTTCTTTTTGCTTCAGAAATTTGAAAGAAAATCTTCATGCCATGAATCTTTTTCTTCCGCAAGGACACCTGTTTCTCCCCTTGTTTAAATGTAAATGCTCCCTTATGCTTTTGAAATAAATTTCCTTTTGTAATTTTGTTTTGTGTCTTAATGTGTTATAATTTTAACTTAGGATTCTTGAATCTTAAGATATTAGCATTTGTTGATGCTTCTCATACAGCAAACTAAAATATGCTCTGTTGTCAAGGTCAGTCTTAAAAGCCATCTGTTTTGGATATATTTTTATAAGTAAATACAGGCTTCTGGAAAAGATTCCATTCTGTCAAACCACATCAGGAGAGCTGAAGCTTGGTGTCCCGTGCCTATAACCCTGTCAGGGTACTGAGGTAGTAGGGTCACAAGTTACTTAGGCTGCATAGTGAGACTCTCTCCCAGAGGTCTGAGGATGGAAGAAAATAACAGCTAGATTCAGTGACATACATCTGTAATCCCAGTAGGCAGGAGGCTGAGGCGGGAAGTTAAAGTTTGTGGCAAGCATTAGCTAATAAGATCTATTAAAAATAAAAACTCGGGCCAGCAAGACGACTCAGAAGATAAAGGAGCTTGCTGCCAGACCTAACAGCCTAAAATCAGTTCCCTGCATCCACATGATGGAGAATGAACTCATGATACTTGTCCTTATGATCTATACCACACACTAAGTGTAATAAAATTTTAATAAATGCCTACATTATATTACAATTACAAAATCTGTCCTAATTTTCAGACTGCAAAGTACAGTACTGCACTCTCAGAGAACCCCAGTTTAATTCTCAGCACCCACATTAGGCCGTTAGGCCTGTAACTGCTCCAGTGGACCCAGCATTGCCTCCACAGCAGGTCCCTGCAGGCATGAGCACAGACCCACATGCCGAGATGTGCTGACAGTTTAACAAGATAAACCTTTCAAAATTATTTCATATTGAAAGATCAAGTAGATACATTTTTCTGCTATATGTTGCACTAATAACTCACAGTGTGAGTGAGGTACTGGCAATTATCCCATTATGACTTTATATTTCTCTAGGATTCATGGAAGGAAAGAAGTGCAATTGTATGGAAGAAAAAAAAATCAGTACTTAAACAGGATATTTTTTTAAGTGATATGACTGCCTAGACATAGTAACTCAGAAGCAATCATTTTTTAGAGTCATGGTTTGGATGTAAAAAGTGCCTCCAAGGCCTGTGTGCTGAGGCTTTGTTTCCACCATTCAGAGTGGCTTCAGGTAAGTGAGTGAGTCATTAGGACACCAGCCAATACATGGCTTAGTCAACCGAATGAACATGGAACATGAAGAAATCTTGCCCTGCCTCTTTGTATCTTCCTTTGCTTCTCAGCCTTCTGTCACAAGCTCTGCTGCCATCACCCTCTGCCCCACCCCATCCAGCTATGAGTGGAAACCTCTGCAACTGGAAAACAGATGAAGCCCTCCCTTCAAAGTATTTCTATCATACAGTTTACTACAGTAAAGAGAAGAAAATAGTACATTTGGGTTGGGAGTTGTGATTGTTCTACTCCAAATGGGAAAGCTACTTTTTGGGAGGAATTGGGAAAACACAGTCAAAACCTAAATACAGATACTCAAGAAGATAAAAAAAATGTTAGCATACAAAATTCCTCCAGTTTTAGCTGCTAATAGATTAAGTGAGCAAAGAATTTTAGTACAGACCCCTCGGATGACCTTGGTCAACCCAGCTTTTCCCAATCCTTCCTAGTACTTCAGAACCTAAGTTGGAGACAGAAACCTGGATATCCTTGAAAAACCAGCGTTCTGTACTTGTTTCTAGAATAGTCTGTTCTGCATTCTGTTACACCCAGAATACAAAACGCAGAGTACGTTGGGATCTTTCAAATGTATAACAGGACAATTCCCATCTGCCCTGGGTAGCCTCCTTGGAGGAAAAGTTTGATTGGTTCCTATGTGTTTGCTGCCTCCCTGTAATTGTATTTCCTTTTCCAAGTTTGACTGTGTATTCTGTCTCACTAGATAGACTAGACCTAAGAACCTTTGCAGAAATTAAGAGTTTTACACTCAAAATGTCGAACATCACAAAATAGTGTGGTATGTCATTAGTGCTACATTCAGAGGTGGCAAGAAACTTGGCCTCTATACGCTAAGAGCAGAACTAAAGCCTGGGAGAGGAAAAGCAAACACTGTCTCTGTATTGGGGATATCTAAAGCAAGAATGGGATTCATACACAGGCATCCTTGTACACTGAATATAACTTTTATTTTTATATTTTAATAAGACTATAATTTAAAAAGATCCACTTGGACTATGGAGGACACATGCATCTACATCACTCCTGAGATTCTGTTATTTGGCCAAAGTTATTTTTGCAAATATAATTACAGTCATATATAAGCTTATAAGATGCTAATCATAAGGGAAACTGTTCACTTGCTTAATCTTAGCACAGAAATTCTTTAAATCTAGCCTAGAGATGAAATAAGTCAGAGTTTTAAGCAATGGAGACATTCTTTTGGTAACCTTAAAAGTAACTGTCCTGTTAAGAGGGCTACCTGGTAAGATAAGTGGGTGTTTTGCATTAATGGCCAGTCAGCATCCAGCAAGATACCAGCCATGCCAAACCAGAATATGTTCCATAGAAACTGAAATAATGGTTTAAAACTGATAAGTTTATAGCAATTAGTTACACAACAGAAAACCATGGAGAGCTCTAAGGTTTGAAACAAAACCTTGTCTCAAAGGACAATGATTATGAACTAGGAAAAACAAGTGGATAATCTTTTGAGTTTGTAGAAGCTGATATCCAACTCCTTTCCAATCATTAAATGCCAAAGAAGTTCCTGATAGCTGAAATCTATGATACTAGAGATTCTATTATACCAGCTAGGTGTAATAAACATTTATTAAATAATGGGCTAGAGATACATATAGCTCAATTAGTAATGTGTTTGGCTAGCATATGCAAGGCCCTAGGCTCAGTTCCTAGCATTGTAAGGAAAAAAAACAGATGATATACAATAGATGTCTACACCAAAAAATAAGGATTCCATCATTTGTTCCTACTTTAAAACTCAGGTTACAGTCCTTACTGTCTATATTTAAACTCAATATGACATACAAGAGTCCCTTACACTGGCATCACCCTTACCAACTGAATCATGACCTTTGTGCCAAGCCTTTTTTCATCTGGTTGTAGTTCTCCCTACACGTTATTACATTCTCGTCTATATCTTAATTAACTTGTCAACATCATAGCTTACTTCTTAATCGTCATACATCTGTGCCCAGTCTTTATTACCATGCAGAAGCATATACATATATTTATCGGTGTAAGTGTATGAGAATTGTATGCCACATGTATAAAGGAGGGTCCCCTGGGGCTGGAGTCACAGGTGGTCGTGGCCTAACACGGGTTCCCTGGATGATTGGGAAGTGTTCTACAGCCCTGAACTTATCTTTCCAGCCCCAAGCCATTTCTCCAGCCCCAAGATACACCTTTTTAATAAAACAAATGTTCATTTTATCTGTACTTTTAAGAAAAGTTGCCCTGGGAGCTGGGCCTGATGGTTGATGCCTGAAAATTCCAGCCTCAGGCTGTTGACAAAGGAGGGCTTAAAGGCCTGCCTGGGTTAAATAATAAATTCCAGGGGCCAGGCGTGGTGGCGCATGCCTGTAATCCCAGCACTTGGGAGGCAGAGGCAGGCGGACTGCTGAGTTCGAGGCCAGCCTGGTCTACAGAGTGAGTTCCAGGGCAGCTAGGGCTACACAGAGAAACCCTGTCTCGAAAAACCAAAAATAAAAAAATAAAAGTGAAAAAAAATAATAAATTCCAGGCAATTTAGGCTGCAAATGGAGTCTTCATTTCAAAAACAAGACCAAAAAACAACAAAACCAAACTGCTTTCAGAAGAATTAAAAAGCCTTGGCATAGCAAGAGGCAGACGTTTGTTTCCCTGCAGCAAACACACCTACGTAGGTGGCAGGGCACTATTCTCAACAAAAACAYAACAAACTTCAATACAAGATGATACACCCTACTAGTAGGCCGACCTGAAATATCTATAAGAACATACGTTGGCAGAGCCTGGAACCTAAGCTAGTTAACAACTAATCTACCTATTGGTAGGGAGCTTCTAAGTTTCAGTATGCAAATCAATCACCTGAGACTTTTCCTTAAAATACACTCATAATCGCTGAGTCTTCCCTCGGGGAAGGGAAGCCGCAAGTTCGGAAAACTTACATATTTAATACAGTCTCTGGAGATGCCAATATCTGTCTTTACCTTAGACCAGAGCTGCCTACCGAAGTCCACAATCCACGTGCTGCTGTTAAGACCCAGAAATCTGGCCACACCGGATGTAAGTGATCTGTAAATACACATCGCCTTCCAAATTTAGGAAGAAAAAGTATGCCGATCATGTGTACACATCTTGTCATGAGCAGCTATTTTGTATTTGATAAAGAGCTATTTTTTACATTCGATATGACATGCATTACAGTTCGACTGCGCCGCTTGACACTCCATTACGAGCCTTATTTAAAAAAAAAAAAAAAGCCTCTCTCAGATAGTTGAAAAGTATAACTTTTATTGCACTATCAGAAACAATACTTACTTTTTAAAAAGACTTCGGCCGTCTTCTCACTTCTGATCAAGCTCTACCTAGTCTATTATTATCTCCCCAGTGGTTCCCACGCTTGGAGATCATTCAGCCTACAGAAAAACGGTAACTAAAAAGCAGTTTCCAGCTCTGAGGTGTGGCGGGACCCGCTGCCCCAACCGAGGGTAAAGAGATGGGTAGAGGCACTTCGCGGACTCCTCCTCCAGTTCCAGAGGCGACCTCCCCAAGATGGCGGACGTCAAGGAGTAGCTTCCGCTTCCGGTGTGACCAGCCCGGCCGGGGGGGCAAGATGGCGGCGGCAATAGGGGTCCGCGGCAGGTTCGAGCTGCTACCTTGCTCCGGCCCAGGTTGGCTTATCAGCCTTTCCGCTTTGCTGAGCGTGGTGGCTCAAGGGGCCTTGGCCACTACGCACTGGGTCGTCACGGAGGACGGGAAGATCCAACAGCAGGTAGCGGCCAGGGTGCCCCCTCTCTGCCCGCGCCCCGTGAGGGGATCCCGGAGCCGGGCCCCTGTGTGGCTCCGCGCGGCCCCGCCCCCAGCTTGGCTTCCCACGGTCCCGGCCCACRGGCCGAGGCTTCCTGCGCTCGGATCTGGCGCCGCCCCCTCCCCTCGGGTCCCCTTGCCCTGGCTCCGCCGTGGGGAACTTCTCAGCCTTCCACCGYGGAGSCGCGCGCCGTCCCGGAACCGACCCTGGGGAACTGAGACTTGAGCTCCGGGGTTAGGAATCACATATTCATCATTAGTTCTGCCTTTGGAGCCTTTGGGCCAGGACCCGCGCTCCACCACCTCTCCCCGAGGAAGTAGAAAGCAGGTGGCAGTGCCGGGGAGTGCGCGAGTCCCAGGCCGATGACAGCCAGGGTAGCATTAGTGAATAGATGGATCATTTAATGCGACTCCTCCAGCCTTGTCTCCCACTTGGTGGGATTAGTTTCACGATGTAGTTGTTTGAGGCTGTGCCGTTAGCCAGGTCCTTAGCGCTCTTTAGAGACGAATCATTCTTGTTCTTTCTGAAGGAATGCCAGAAGATACCTCTGGTGGCGGTGCCTGCATCATTCAGCTCTTAAGTGCCCTCATTTCCCGGTGTATTTTACATTGCTTCCTAGTTCCTGTGACCCAGCCCGGCACTCTGCTGCATATACAGTTTACTAGATTACCTATGCTTGAACTGATTTCTCAGAGGAGTGGCTGCTTTTCTTACATAACTTTCTGATGCCTGCATTTGCGTTCATGCTGCTGATGCCCAAGGACTATATGTATGTGCTCGCGTGCACGCGCACGCGCGCGCTTCACCACAGAATCTTGTAAACTTAATGACTTTCAGCGCTGGACAACAGTCAGGAAATGTCCAGGAGACACTTAAAAAGTGAAGTGTCTTACCCCATGCAATTTAAGCATGCTGACTAATGTTTTAACCAAAGTCGTGAGAGATAACTGATCCTTTTGATTAACTGTAGAAACACACTTC
>BDUI01001757.1:76456-88476 GCA_002335545.1 Apodemus speciosus
AGCTCCCAGGGGGACTAAACCACAAACCAAGAAGTACACATGGTGGGACCCATGGCTGCATATGTAGCAGAGGATGGCCTTGTCGGGCATCAATGGGAGAAGAGGCCCTTGGTCATGTGGAGGCTTGATGCCCCAGCGTAGGAGAATGTCAGGGTGGGAAGGTGGGAGTGGGTGTGGGCACACCTTCATAGAAGCAGGGGGAGGTTAGATGGGATAGGGGGTTTTGGGGGGACCAGGAAAGGGGATAACATTTGAAATGTAAATAAAGTAAATATCCAAAAAGAAAGAGAGAGAGAGAGAGAGAGAGAGAGAGAGAGAGAGAGAGAGAGAGAGAATCAGGAAAAGCATTCTAATAGCAGGCATTTTTTTTTAATGAAAAATCTCCTCAGCCTTGCATAAAGGTGAAAATCCAGCATATCTTATCCATGGTGGAAACATCTCAGGAGGATCACCTGCTAGTCTTTAGCTCCTCCTAGATAGCTCTTGGCAATCTTCCTAGCTCCTTCTTCATTTTTCTCGTAGCACTGACAATTTCTGATTGAATGATATCTTTTTTCTATACCCATGCATTTCTTAGGCTATTTGTCTCAGTTATTTCAAATGATTACTAATTCTTGAAAACTTAAGTATGTCATGGTAGCAAAGCATAATCAAAAGTCCCTAATATTTCTAGAAAATACCCACTTCCTATCCAAGAACCATGTGTGTGTGTGTGTGTGTGTGTGTGTGTGTGTGTGTGTGTGTGGTTTTTCCATATATATGGAAATAGTCTCTCTCTCTAATTCTGTCGCTGTCTCTGTCTGTCTGTTTGTCTCTCTCTCTGTCTCTCTCTCACATACACACATGCATGTGTGCATACATATCATGTACATATTTGTATATATAAATAGGTGTTTATATGTGTGTATGATGTGTGTGGTGTACATATTTACATACACACACAAAGAGAGAGAGGGAGAGGAGAGGGAGAGAGAGAGGGAAGGAGAGGGAGAGAGAGAAAGAGAGAGAGAGAAAGAGAGAGAGAAAGAGAGAGAGAGGAAGCAAACTCATTGGTCATAAAAAGTATTGATATATTTGTCTTAAGGAGAATAAGATAAAAGTTTTCCATGTGGCCTCAATGTGCTCCCCTAGGGATTTTATTCTTTGTGTATTCTTGGTTCAATTTTACTACTTTTTGCCATAGTAGTGATACAGTTGTGCAGAAGACCATTACATGTTGTAATTTTGGAAAAATAATTACCCTGCTAGCCTTGGCCACATTTCCTCTTTCTCTAGGTTTGTGGCATATCTTGCTGGTGCTATGAATAATACTAAAATATGCCTTGCTATAATCAAGGTTTAGCCCATATCAAATAGTTAAGGAGATTTCAAGAGAATTATTGATAAAATGCATGCAATAATGATAAGTAGTTACTTGGCTTATTATCCAACTAAGTTGTAAGATCTAGACAGGAACCATTCTTTGATATTCAAAGATTTATGAGCCCATGTGTTACTATCACATATCTTAATTTGCCAGTCATTTATACATATATACATGCTATAGAAGTGTTTGTTAAGTGTTTAACAATAGAACTGATGACTGCATGTGTTTATGATGTGGTAAAAATTCTTGAATCTATTCTAACAAAATGTATAATGAAAACAGAATGTGAGATAGGACTTTTATCAAGCATATCTCGTTCAACCTCAGAATAAGAAATTAAATTATATTTTTGAATATGCCTCAGCTTATTGACATTTGTTTCAATTTGTGATTATCAATCTAAAAAAAATCCCTTCTTCATGTTAAAAGCAAGATATCCAGGAGGCTACCAGCAACTGCAAATACATGTACTATTCTCAGTAAACAAAGAAATTTCCTCAAATGCTATAGCAGAAATTTCTGAAGAGAAAACTTGACTGACCTAATTTGAAACGGTCTTTATATTTTGACAATAAAGCCTTAGGGAGAACTGTGAGAAGCCACATATGGTTCATATGAATGCTCTTGGATTAGGAGGATTAGTGTGAAAAGAAAACCAGTGATTGGTAAAGAGGAGCTATGTGTTCAAAAGGGTAGAAAAGAAATTTCAAACAAGTACAAATAACTACATAAAATGTATGCATACATTCAAATTATTATGTTATATATGAGCATTTGAAGATATGTGCTTGTTTCTCATTTTTTCTTCTAGTTTCTTTATGTGCCATTAATATATTAAATGTCTGAAGAATATCTTGTACAGAAGAGCCTTAAATTATGGTACTAATTGCAAGTGTGAAGAATGCCCATTGCCAGATTCTGAATCAGCAATTTAATAGAGAAACTTGTAGTCATGTCAATGAAAGTCCTTATATTAACACTTAAGGTTGTTCTTTATTACAGGAAATAATTCAATTTTAATCAGCTGATATTGAAAACTAGATAAGGCAGAGTACAGGAGAACTCCAAAATAGAGAAAATTCCAGTTGTCTTCCTTCTATGAAGGCATAGGCAATTTGATGCTTTATGACCACAATATGTTGTACACATAAAATGAGAAAAAAATGTGGGCTAAAATATGGAGGAATCTACTTTACTGGAGTATAAGTATTTTCCATAATCAGTATTTCTATTCATAGGCCCATACATTTTAGTCCAGAAATGGAAGTTAAGATGACCCACCCAAAGCCCATCATTAGTCATATTGCTAAATGATCCATTGGCCAAAGATACCAGGTTAAAAAAAAAACTGCCAGTCAGCAGGTATCAGGAAACCAGCGATCATAGCTGAAGACAAATTTCAACTTTGACTCTTCAGTAAGCTTAATTATTTAACATGCAACACGGTGTCAAATACAGGGAATTCCAAGTCACTTTACCGACATTAAATTTTCATTTACCCAATTAAGTCATTAGTAGAAAATAATAACAAAACACTTTCCTAAATGTGACTCTAATTTTTATCTAGTAATTCCTTCCTAATTTTCACTGGTTAGCAAAAAAGTTAATGATGTATATCATCAATCAAAGAGGAATATAGAGGAGTAAAATTTGTTTAYTTATTTATTTATTTCCTGAAATGTCTATTTAATTGTTGAGAATTACTCAAGATATTTCAGAAGGGGTTGCATAGACAATATTATTTTCTTTTTAAATCTGTGAAAAATAATAAACTTTGATATTTTTATAGAATTCATCCACTTTGTCTCTGATCTGGGGCAACTGTACTTTTACAATGCCAACAATTTTTATATATGTGTTTTGAGGACCAAAGATCTACCAAAGAGACTGGTACTATTTACTGGCAAACCGACCAAATGCTTCATCTTTGGCTTAAAGAATTCTTCCTTGTGACTACTCAGCCTGTCTTGAAATTATAATGCACCATCATACCTAAAACTTGCCAGCAAGAAGGGTCCTGAAATAGCACCTCTATGACAGAAATAAACTACATCTCCAACTACTACTATGTCTTCATTGGCAATATTTTAAAATTTTGCTTCAGAGCTCAAAAACACAAGTGGATATATCCTGAAATTTCTTTCATGTTATTAGTGTTAACCAGAATCAAATATTGGGACAGAGCGACAACCTATCCATATAATCTGAACACGTTAAGGTGTGGCAAACTGTCATCTAGACAATGTTTCATCCACCTGAGTCAATCTGATGCCTTAACCAGTTATTAAAAGGAAATAAAGCATTGCCTTCCCAAACCTCTCATTCTCACACCTCATATTCTGTAATTTACTCATTACTTTTATCCTTTTATAGGTCAATTAATGTCTTAGATTCTATTTTATGATCTTATAGCCACAGGATGTCCTGCAAACCTTGGCAAGGTAAGATGTGTCATTGATCAACACAGATAACCCTCAATTTGCGGGTTTTTGCTCCAGAGCTGCTAGGTCAAAGTTGCTGCATGATAATGAATGGATTCTTAAAGAGTTGTTATACTTTTCTTTTTCTCACTGAAAACACCACATTTTGCCTCCTTCTTATGAAGCCTCCAACTCGGTGATTTGATTCTCTGTATTGACTGCATATAAATGAAAATTTAATTTGCAATTCAAGGCAAATTTTGGTTTGTAATTAAGAGTTTGTTTATCTTATCCTCACTAACATCAGTACAATATTATTTTTACTTGTGCTGACTATCCATGAAACCATCAACCTCCATCTAACTTTTATTTCCCATAAAATCTTACATTCCCAAAACTAATATTATCTACTCTAGTGCTTTCTTGTTTGTTTTCTACCAAACCCTTGCAAAAGTTAAAAAAAAAAAAACTAGCCTATTTCTTATGTTCTCTCCTTTGAGTGAACACAGCTGTGCTCACATTCTCAGTGCCTTGTGTAGGGTCTGACACATAATAGAAATCAATAAATATTTGCCAAGTAACATAAGCTGTATGTGATGGTTAAAACACAAAGGTATATCAATAATATCAAGGAACAACTTTTGATTTATTACATGAAGTGTACATGTCTTATCTGTCAGCATAGTCTCTAACCAGCAAGAACAATGGCTTTAAACCAAGAGCCAATAAATTAACCTTAACTCATTTATTAAAGAAAGTCCTAAAAATTTGTGGAACCAATACCTTATCATGTATCCTTAAAATAGAAAAGGTTATTGCCTAGAAGAATACCCAGCCCAGTATATAGCCATTATTGGTAAATATGTGCATACTTATTAGCTCAAGGGTCAGGCTCCTTGAGTTGTTTGTAGCTCCTGTTTAGAAAGTTGCAATAACCCTTGGAGTTGGCTTGGCTCGACTACCTTGAAGGACCTGTGTCATAGGTTTTTCAGGTTAGAGTATATGACTCCCGTGGCACAATATGCCATCCAGGTACTGAGAGACTGATGTACTCCCTCAAGTACTAAAACGTTCAGTCTGCTTTTTGCTTCTCTCTTTGTCCTCCTAGTAGTCAAGAAATCACAGAAATGTTAGAAGATAATTTGTCTTAGACAATAATTTTGTGTTCCCTGTATACTTTGCAAATGTCATTGTATCCTGACAACTACAACTGCATTGATCCTGGAAATTGCCATTATATTCTGTTTCTAATAAGGACATAAAAGATATGATATTTCCCAATAAAATTGTCACAGCCTCAGTTGTGCTGATACCAGATAATTTGGTTGCAATACAGTTAAATAAATTGTGAACTGATCAGGAAACTCCCTCCTGCTTAGCTTTTGTAATGCCATAATACATTATGTAGTCTACAAGAGGAAAGAAGACATCAATGTTTTTATCCAATAATGTGCTATACATGGTGCTATACTAACCTGCTATGTAAGATATGCATGTCTGCTGGTATATTAATGATAAGAGTATTTATTCATGGCCCCACCAAACTGGATTTAAGGCTCGCTCCAAAAAAGAAGTTAATTTTAAACTGAAATCGTCGTCAAAAACTCATAGATAGGAAGCCATAGTCTAGGAGAGAGTCGTGCGTGCGCGTGTGCATGTGCGTGTGTGTGTGTGTGTGTGTGTGTGTGTGTGTGTGTGTGTGTGTGTTTGTGTGTGAGTGAGTGTGTACTATTATTTTCAAACTGCCTTCTAAAAACTGCCTTCTTCATTAATAGATATGTGTTGCTTTCAACCTTGGTCATTCAACCTTGGTCAGAAGATCTTACCACACTGAGGAATGGTTAAGGCTGAGGAGTGTCACAGTTACAAAGTGCTGAGAATTAGTGACTTTGGATATTCAGTTGTAGATGAAATATCTGTATAACAACCATCCCTTAAGGCCTAAAGAAGATTATAGAATGGAGGGTGGCAAGGACATAAGATCAGCAAAATGGAGAAAAGGGGTATGAAATGCTTTCCTCTAGGCATGAAGTAACTCCTGAGGCCTCACTCTAAAGTGAGGATATTTAAGCAGTTGATAAATACTGTAGATGGGAGGGGAAAGTTACTTTTATTTAGATGTGTGATTACTCATGGCTTCCTTGTGACCCATTAGATGACCCAATGCCTGCATGCACATGAGCAGAACTATCTGCATACAAAAGACTAAAAGTCAATCAATAAATAAACACATAAGCAAACTTTTTTTTTTATCAAAAGGGATATGAAAACAAAAAGAAGATGGAAAGGGTACCCTGGGAAGTGTTGGAGGACAGGAGGGGTAAATGTATGCAAAATACATTTAACATATGCATGAATTTTGAATGAATAATTTTTTCTAAGTTTAAAAATTATGCTAGGGGAGACTCTTCTCCTCTTGCAGTTTAGTGGTCCAAGGTCCTCTGTCTTCTGGCTGCATCACTCTGACCTCAGTCCTAACTTTCTCACTTTTTTTAATCAGGTAATGCCAGCTGTAATCCAGATTGACCTCATCTTGAAATCTTTATCTTAATTACATTGGTAGAATTTTTTTTTGCCACATTGTGAAATATCACCATTTACTGTATTGTGAAAATAAATAACTAGCATGTAGATGTTCACAAATTAAATCTTAAATTCATACCATAGAGGCAAAACAAAAAGTGAGCCTTTTATCAAAGGAAAAAAACAGACAACTCTCACATGGATTATTCTCAAAAGACAGTTCATTCAAAAATCAATGAAACTAAGAAAAGGAGATCAGATCCACGGGGTTTCCCTCCATCGATTTTGTCCTCTTCCAGCATGATTTCTCATTAGCCTTCAACCCTTTGGTTTAAGTGTGTGACTGTTATTTTCCTCACCAGAGCCCAGAACACAGTATGTAACATTGAGATATTGATTTGACACTTGGGTTATTTAATTTATATCTTCTTTCCTCTTCCTTACCATAAATGAAGAAAGGACTGAAGAATTAACAATTTCAGTAGGAAATATCAATGCTTTGTGTATCTGCTCATCTCATTTCATAAGCATGAAGGACAACAAAAGTGGTAAATTTATGGGATATGGAGCTAGTAATAGAATTTATCATTGCATATTTTCATGACAAAAGGAATAACAGACCAAGATTTCAAGAAATAATGGGGAAAGACCCCTAAACCAAGAGCCATAGAACATTTTTATCCAGCCATCTAATGTTTCCTGATTTTGAACAAAATTCTGGCCAGTATTCTATCAACGAGTCTGTTTTTATTTACATTTATTGTGCTACTGAATTAAAAATGCCAAGCAGAATGCTCTTAAAAAGAGAGCCATGGTGTACCCTTGCTCTTCCTGCTCTTACTTGGATGTTTCTGGTATCTTGTGAGTTTGTATGACAATACTTGGGGATATATATATATATATATATATATATATATATATATATATATATATTCCCTAAAGTCAATGAACTCTCTACTACTTTTTGCATCATGAGAAATTTTAAATATAATTGGGTATTTGATTTTTATCAGTTACTTCCTGCTGTCTTTGTATATGTAATCTTGTGACGTTTCTGGTTAGAGTTGTTGAAGGAATGTATTACATAGGCTTGTAATATTAAAATAGAATTCAGGATTAGTTCAAGATAAGTATCACTTGGTTGAGCTATGTATTTCTTTTTAATGTATTATTCATTTCCGTTCCCAGCATACTGATGTTTAAATCAATTTGTTATAAATTTTTGTAACTAAAGTAATAATAAAGCAACAGAATGCTAAGCATTACTTCTTCTTTTTGTATCTTGAAAGAGATTGTTGAGAATTGACTAATTCATTCCCCAAATGCTTGACAGAATTCAATAGCATGGCTATCTTGGAAATATTTTACTCTATTTGGGGAGGTAATTGATTTTGATTCAATGTCTTAGTTGACTTGGGTGGTATTCAGAAATTTTGTGTTTAATCTTCAAGAACTTGAGTATTTTGCAGTTGTCCCTTCTTACTCAACTCTAATGTAGTCAGAAAGCAGTCACTAAGATTAGGGCAGTTTTGAGCCTGCACAGGCGAGTCCGGCTCTGCAGATCAGAGGATCTAGTCCAGAGGCCACTGGCAAGAGCCTTCAGTTTCCGCCTCTGCATCGGGAACACCCTCAGCCACAGTGCACAATCTCCAAGCAGTGCAGGAAGCCAGCTATATACCCAGCAGCCAGTGAGGAGGAGACAGCCAGCACAACCTGCAACCAGAGCTGATTGGGGTCACAGAGGTACATACCCAAATACAACTACAAGAGAGTGGGTCTCAGCTGCCATCTTTGCTTCTGTGACTGTGCAACAGATTGGTAGGCAGGTTTCACCAGAGTAGAGGATCACTTGGGGCACACTGCATCAGGATTTCACCTGCACCCAGGAACTCTGCAGCACCACAGCAATTTGTGCCAGGAGAAAGCAGCTCACCCAGGATTGCTGAGATAAGCCTGCAGGCACACACACAGGAGGGGCAAGCACCAGCAAGGGAGAGCAGGCCCAACTAACACCAGAGATAACCAGATGGCAAAAGGAAAACATGGGAATGTTGCTAACAGAAATCAAAGCAATATGGCACCATTGGAACCCAATTCTCCCACAACAGTAAGCCCTGGCTACCCCTACACACCAGGAAAGCAAGATTTTGATTTAAAATCACAGTTCATGATGCTGAGGGAGGGCATCATGGAGGGCTTCAAGAAAGACATAAATAACTTCCTTAAAGAAATACAAGAAAACACAAGTAAACAGGGAGAAGCCCTTGAAGAACTAAAGGAAAACACATCAAAACAGGTGAAGTAATTAAAGAAAGCCATGCAGGATCTAAAGAAGGAGGTAGAAACAATAATGAAACCTCAAAGGAAGACAACTAGGACATAGAAAACCTAGGAAAGAAGTCAGGAATCATGCATCCAAGCATCAACAACAGAATACAAGAGATAGAAGAGAGAATCTCAGATGCAGAAGATACCATAGAAAGCATTGATACAATCGTGAAAGAAAATGAAAAATGCAAAACGCTCCTGACCCAAAATATCCAGGAAATCCAGGACAAAATGAGAAGACTAAACCTAAGTATTATAGGCATAGAAGAGAGTGAAGATTTCCAACTTAAAGGGCCAGTAAATGTCTTCAACAAAATTATAGAAGAAAACATCCCTAATCTAAAGAAAGAGATGCCCATGAACATACAAGAAGCCTACAGAACTCCAAATAGATTTGACCAGAAAAGAAATTCATCCCATCACATAATAATTAAAACTCCAAATGTACTAAACAAAGAAAGAATATTAAAAGCAGAAAGGGAAAAAAGTCAAGTAACATATAAAGGTAGACCTATCATAATTACACTGGATTTCTCACCAGAGACTATGAAAGCCAGAAGAGCCTGGGCAGACATCATGCAGACCCTAAGGGAACACTGATGCCAACACAAACTGCTATATCCAGCAAATCTCTCAATTATGATAAATGGAGAAACCAAGGTTTTTCATGACAAAAACAAATTTACACAGATTCTTTCCACAAATCTAGCCCTTCAAAGGATAATGAATGGAAAACACCAACAAAAGGAGGGAAACTACACACAAGAAAAAGCAAGAAAATTATCTCCTTTCAACAAACACAAAATGAGATAACCACACAAACATAAAAATTACATCAAAAACAGCAGGAAGCAGCAATCACTATTCCTTATATCTCTTAACATCAATGGACTCAATTCCCCAATAAAAAGACATAGAATAGCAGACTGTATTTGTAAATAAGACACAACATTTTGCTGCATACAGGAAACGCATCTCAGTGTTGAAGACAAGCACTACCTAAGAGTAAAAGGCTGGAAAACAGTTCTCTAAGCAAATGGTCCCAGGAAACAAACTGAAGTAGCCATTCTCATATCAGATAAAATAGACATTCAACCAAAAGTCATGAAAAAAGATACAAAAGGACACTTTATACTCATCAATAAAATCTACCAAGAAGAACTCTCAATTTTGAACACCTATGCCCCAAATACAAGAACACCTGCATTCATAAAGGAAACCTTACTAAAGTTTAAAGCACACATCACACCCCGCAGAATAATTGTGCGGGACTTAAACACCCCACTCTCTTCAATGGACAGATCAGGGAAACACAAACTAAATGGAGTCACAGTGAAATTAACAGAAGTTTTGGACCAAATGGACTTAATAGATATCTATAGAACATTTCATCCTAAATCAAAAGAATATATCTTCTTCTCAGCACCTCATGGTACCTTCTCCAAAATTGACCATATAATTGGTCACAAACCAGACCTCAACAGATATAAGATGATCAAACTAATTCCATGCCTCCTATCAGATCACTATGGAATAAGGGTGGCCTTCAATAGCAACAAAAACAACAAAAAGCCCACATACACATGGAAGATAAACAATTCTCAACTCAATGATAGCTTGGTCAAGGAAGAAATAAGGAAAGAAATCAAAGACTTTTTTTTTAAATTTAATGAAAATGAATGTACAACATACCCAAAATTATGGGACACAATGAAAGCAGTGCTAAGAGGAAAACTCATAGCTCTGAGTACCTTCAAAAAGAAGCTGGAGAGAGCATACACTAGCAGTTTAATAGAACACCTGGAAACTTTAGAACAAAAAGAAGCTAATATACCCAAGAGGTGTAGAAGGCAGGAAATCATGAAACTCAGGGCTGAAATCAACCAAGTTGAAACAAAAAGAACTATACAAAAAAATCAGCAAAAGTAGGAGCTGGTTCTTTGAGAAAATCAACAGATATATAAAAATTTAGCCAGACTAACCAGAGGGCACAGAGACAGTAAGCAAATTAACAAAATCAGAAATGAAAAGGGTGAAATAACAGAAACTGAGGAAATCCAAATAATTATCATATCTTACTACAAAAGCCTTTACTCAACAAAATTGGAAAATCTGAATGAAATGGATGATTTCCTAGACAGATACCAACTACCAAAATTTAATCAGGATCAATAGACCATCTAAATGGTCCTATAATGCCTAAAGAAATAAAAGTGGTCATTGACAGTCTTCCAACCAAAAAAAGCATAGGACAAGATAGTTTTAGTGCAGAATTCTATCAGACATTCAAAGGAGACCTAATGCCAACACTCTTCAAACTATTCCACAAAATAGAAACAGAAGGAACATTACCCAACACATTCTATGAAGCCACAATTGCGCTGATACCAAAATCATACAAAGATCCAACACAAAAAGGGAACCTTAGATGAATTTTCCTTTTGTATATCTATGCAAAAATACACAATAAAATTATTGCCAACTGAATCCAAGAACACATCAAAACAATCATTCACCATGATCAAGTAGGCTTCATCCCAGGGATGCAGGGATGGTTCAATATATAGAAACCCATCAATGTAATCTACATAAACAAACACAAGGAAAAAAACCACATGGTCATTTCATTAGATGTTTATAAAGCATTTTATAAAATTCAGCACCCTTTCATGTTAAAGGTATTGGAAAGAACAGGAATTCAAGACCCATAACTAAACATAATAAAAGCAATATACAGCAAACCAGTAGCCAACATCAAACTAAATGGAGAGAAACAATCACACTAAAATCAGGGACTAGACAAGGCTTCCCTCTCTCTCCATATTTATTCAATATAGTACTTGAAGTTCGGGTCAGAGCAATTAGACAACAAAAGGAGGTCAAAGCGATACAAATTGGAAAGGAAGAAATCAAACGATCACTATTTGCAGATGATAAGATAGTGTACTTAAGCGACCCGAAAAACTAGACCAGAGAAATTCTACAGCTGATAAACAACTTCAGCAAAGTGGCTGGTCATAAAATCAACTCAAGCAAATCAGTAGCCTTCCTATACTCAAAGGATAAACAGGCTGAGAAAGAAATTAGGGAAATAACACTCTTCACAATAGCCGCAAACAATAAAAAGTATCTTGGTGTGACTCTAACCAAACAAGTGAAAGATCTGTATGACAGGAACTTCAAGTCTTTGAAGAAAGAAATCGAAGACCTAAGATGATGGAAAACTATTTCATGCTCTTGGATTGGCAGGATTAATATAGTAATAATGACCATCTTGCCAAAAGCAATCTATAGATTCAATGCAATCTCCATCAAAATCCCAAATCAATTCTTCATAGACTTAGAAAGAGCAATTCTCAACTTCATCTGAGATAACAAAAAAA
>BDUI01001757.1:141923-162504 GCA_002335545.1 Apodemus speciosus
TGGCGTCATATGGTCCGATGAGCTGCAGCCAACTGAGAGGCGACACGTCCTAGGCAGAGACTGTGATCCTATATAAGAATGGGGTTTTTGGTGTTCGGGGTCTCCGCTTTGTAAGCTTTTGCTCTCCCTCTCAAGATGCATTAAAGCTTTACTGCAGAAGGATCCTGATTGTGCTGTGTGGTTCTTGCGGGCTAGACGGTAGCGCGGGACAGGAAAGACCATCCAGAAAACTGACTCTCATAGGGATCCATCCCATATACAGTTACAAAACCCAGACACTGTTGTTGATGGCAACAAGTGCTTGCTGACAGGAGCCTGATATATCTATCACCTGTGGAGCTCTGCCAGTGCATGACAAATACAGAGGGGGAAACTCTCATGCAACCACTGAACTGAGCACTGGGTCCCCAATGGAGTAGCTAGAGAAAGGACCCAAGGAGCTAAAGGGGTTTGTAGCATCATAGGAGGAACAACAATTTGAACCCCCAGTACCCCCAGAGCTCCCAGGGACTAAACCACCAACCAAAAAGTATACATGGAGGGACCCATGGCTCCAGATGCATATGCAGTAGAGGGTGGGTGGCCTTCTTGGACATGAAAGAGAGGAGATGCCCTTGGTCCTGAGAAGGCTAGATGTCACAGTGTAGGGAAATGCCTASACAGGGAAGCTAAAGTGTATGGATTGGTGAGCAGGGTGAGGAGGGAATGGGTTAGGGGGTTTTCATGGGGAGGACCAGGAAGAGGGACAGCATTTGACATGTAAATCAAGAATAAATCTAATAAAAAAGATCTGAAATAAAAAAATAAATACACACATATAATCAACTTATAGACCAAAAGAAGAGACCACAAAGGAATCTTTAAAATTGTGGAAACTGAATGAAACCTTTAAAACCATGCAGACTCTCCTGCAGAACTGTGCCAAGGAAAATTTCAGATTTTGAATTCTGCCTATGTCTCCTAGCAGGTTAGGACTGTTGGCTCCCTGTATCCTTTAGAAGTTTACATGACACTTTTGGTACCATGAAAGTTAGTCCTCAAGGGGGATGCATTCAGAACAGTCACACCTCTGAGTATCTGAAATGCATGGTGTCTTCAACTTACCATCCAGCCCCATGGATGTGTGACTAGGACAATATCAATAAACTAGAGTGTTCTGGAAATCTCTAGGGCAAAGCTGTGTTGGAGTTTTCTTAGGTGATCTTTGAATCTTGGAGGGAGCATCATTTTTTCACATGAGAACAATTTCTTTAAAAGTATATATGTATGATTATATATACATACGTGTATAGGGGGGTTGGGTAGATAGCCAATAATATGATTCCTTATGATGTGTTCTGGCATTCTTACTGTTATTTTATTCTCTTTCCTCTTTCTTTTATATACATCTCCCTCTCCATAAATAGAGCTCCCTTTTCATAGTTTCAATGATAAGGTCACTTTTTATCCTGCTATTCTCTTTTTAGTTGCTCTCCTGCCCACACTGTTTTTTTTAATTAAAAATATAAATACCAAAGAAATCAACAAAGCAAATACTCTAATAGATAAAAAATAAAACATGGGACCAAAAGTCACTATTAAAATTATATATATTTTATATTGGAAGCAATAAAATGTACAACTAAAAACATTTTATTTATAAAGTTATTAAAACATACTTAAAATAAAATATGATAGAAATAATTATTATATCACTATAGTTAGTGTTCTGAAAAAGAGATTTATCTCAAGCCTCAAGAGAAACACTTATTAACTGCTGATGGGCATATAAACTGTGTAACTGCTGTGCAAACAATGTGGAGATTCCTCAAAAAAAACTATAAATATACTCTATATATAACAAAGCTGTAATACTTACAGGTATGTAACCAAAGCACTCCATATCCTAGTCAAGTCATAACACTGTATATCCATAGCCATCTGCTTACAACAAACAGGAAATGAAAACAGCCCAGATGTTCATGAACTGATGGATGGGCATTAAAAATATGACATATTTATATAATCTAACATTACTCAGCTCTTTAAAAAAAAACAAAATTATGAAATTTGTGGGTGGATGAATGAAGGTAGGAATAATCACTCTCAGTGAGGTTACCCAGACCCAGGAAGATAATATTATGATTTCCTTTCATCTCTGGATCTTAGTTTGAATCTTCAGGTATTTGTTCTTTATTTGGAATACCCAGAGTTGTCAAGAAACTACTAAGGGACTATAAGGAGCAGCTTGCAAAAGAGGGGAGAGAGAATTCACTGCCAGAAAGAGTTAAAGAGGAAATATATAACAGGAAGAGAAAAATGGGGGAGATAAGAGTAGGGTAGAGGATGGAGAATGGTGAAAAAGAGGTAACTAAAGACATTTAAAAACATACAGAACCTACAATTGTAGAAGCTTCTTAGTACATACATATTATATACATGTACACGTACACAGAAAGAAGTTAAAATTGAGTTGCCCTATAATGTAGCACAATGTTTTATTAAACGCCTAAAGCTAACAAATAAAAAGATCAGAGGCAAACATGGATCGACTCTTTTGGAGCTCTTGGCTACTATGTTCCCATAAACTCAAATATTATAGGCTCTTACCATTGCTTTTAGTTTTCCTCTAGAACTAAATTATAAGATACAATTCCTGAATGCAATACATAACTAAATCATAAAACAGGACATGGAGGAATATACATGGCACATTTAACTTTAGAAGTCTGGGGCCATTGCCAATGGAAGGGCAGAAAGAGTGCAAAAGCTAGAGATAGTAGATGACAAAAATGTAACATGATCCTCTGGACACATCAGGGAAGTTGTAAATATGGACTGCTAGTAACTGAATGGCATACATAAAACCTATGCAAGCCCAAGACAGACCAAAGCATGGAGAGGTAAGTTGCACACACAATTCTACCCCAAGCTATAGAGCAGTTGAGATTAAAAACCAGGGAATAAGGTAACAAATTTCTCTAAGCATAACCTCTGATAAGCTGATCATTCTTCAGTGGTAAACCATATACCAAAGAATATTTTAGAAGTACAAATTGGTCTTGAAGGTTAGATACATAATAGGTGGTATGTTTGGGATATGTTAGGATGGGGAATAAATATAATTAAAATGCATTGTACAAAATTCTCAAAGAACTTGTTGGGAGGAAGATACTGAAGAACAAAGAGAAAGAAAGAAGGGAGGAACTAYCTAATATTCAGCAATAAAGGGAATAACTGTACCTATCCCCAAAGGATCAGAGAGCAGTGCAAATGAGAAAGAAGAACCTGTATAACATCCAGAGGTGGCAGATAACTACAAGGGGACTGTCTTCTGGACAGCAGTAAGACAGGCTACACACTTGAACTAACAGCAGCTGTGACAGCATGCACAAATTATGTACAAGTCCAAGCCAGACCATGTCTCAGCATGAAAAGGGAATTCAACCAAAATGCTTACCCCACTGGCAGTCTTTAGTTTCTTGGAAAGGGACAGCTTTCTCTAAGTGCCTAAACCCCCTATTCATCTTCCAATAGAAAGATACACATCTAAGAATATTTGGGCAACAGAAATTGCCATTCATGTGTGGGGACATAAATTTGGATGGGAAGAAAAGGGGTATGGGATGAATATGGCCAAAACATACTACATGAAATTCTCAAGCAGATAAAAGTATTGTTTAAAAAGAAGATACCAACATCAAATAAAGTAAAGATGTGGTGCATGCTACACTTTAATACTCTGCTGTTGATCATGAAAATAGTACAAACAATTTGGGGAAACACACCTAAACTTTTAAGGTGAAACCCATTTCTCTATCTGGCAATAATTCTAGAGTTGTGTATTTATGTGAAAACAATTAGAATATCACCCTCTAGCACTTTTACAAGGCTATTATCAGCAGCATCTTTCATCATCAGCTGAAGCCAGAAGAAATCCTAATATCTACCACCAGAAGGACATATAAACTCTGATGGAATCCAGCAACACAATATATAATAATAAACAATGTTGGGAGAATCTCAGCTGTGCAATATTTTGAGTCACCGTAGAGAATACATTTCCATTTATATGAAGTCCTAGAAAAGGCTAAGGTAACCTATGCTTTAAAATGTAAGAAAGTGATTGCTTGTAGGGAGAAAAAGATTGACTGGAAATGGGATAAGGAAGCACCAGATGCAGTTCATTCTGCTTTTAAACAGGCATGTTGGTACAGTCATCCAAATATATTGATTTGTATGTTTGGAATGTTTGCATTCACTGTGTGTATATTTAACCTTGGTACTATAAACAGAGATTTAATTTTATTTGGTAGGGTTAACAATTTTGAAAGGGTGTTTTATGTATACCAGCTTAACAAAAACTTAACTGGTTTAAGAACAATAGAAGTTACACTTGTTTATGAATGTTAATCTAAGGATGTGATTTACAGATATGAAAAGGCTAGAATGTAGTCTTTAGTCTGCATTGAAAAGAGATTTACATAAAGATGTTGATGTGATTACATATATTTACCTGTATATATATATGCATATATATACATATATATATATGCATATATATTTGCTGAACTTCTGATAAAGGTGTTCAAAAGCAGGCAACTGTCCTTCCTAAGTAATATGTTTGGCATGCCAGTCTTCCTCTCTCAGGGCCATTGACCACTGACAGAAAGCAGGGACTTTGAAGGGGAAAACCTAGACTTTCTTTCTGTACTGTAAATTAAGGGAACATTTGAGGATGCTGAGGACATATAGAAAGGATCCAGGGGCCACATTAAGCCAGATCTAACTCATCCAATTTTGCAGAAGTTCAGCATGAAATAATTGCTGATATAAAAAGACCTTATGCCCTTTTGAGTAAAATAAAGCCCAATGGTTATTTAAATATACAAACTTCAGCGTCAAAAGAGAAAAAGAACGAACAACTCTTCTATACTGAAGGAGACAAGACATTGCAGCTGCTAGAAGAGCAGGATCCTGTGTTGAATTCTAGGCCAAAGGGATCAAAAAGAGCTTCAGAGAATTTCACAGTAATAAAATATGAATAAGGACTTGAGACCAGAAAACAGAATTATATAATAATTGCATTGCCAATAAGTTTCCCAACTAATAACCATGTTGTGATTGTGAAAGAGAATATGTTTAATGAAAAACACAACATGGTTTTTATGAATCAATATGTGCAATCCAGCCCATTTAAAAGTGACCACAGAAAGGATATGGATGCATAAATATATGGGTCAAATATATAAGTAAATGCTCATTATTCATGAATTTCACATTTGTTAGTTTGCCTACTCAATAAAATTTCTTTTAATCTTGAGTCAATACAGTGTTTCTGCAGTCATTTGGGAATACAAGTCAGGCAGCCAAATAACTGACTTGCTGGGTACCGGCTGAGGTCAAAGATGAGCACACACTTCTTTTGTGTTGTAAGCGTGAGTGCTCACTGTTTGTGTGTTTGCTTTGGTATGAAGACTATTTAGTGATACATTTTTCATGATGTTCTGCTTTCTCTTGTGCACTCCATAATTGAAAATGAACCTAAACTGTGATATAAACTTGCTGTCTCATGTTGGTAAGAATAAGAGGCCTGTGGTGTTCCTTGAAAGAGCTAGCACGTGCATTAAAAAAGCTTCATTTAGGAATAAGAGAAAAATCCTCATTTTTAGACTTACATTCAAGTTTAGTAAATATTAAGAGGTTCAAAACAGAAATGTACATAAAACAATGAACAAGTGATTAAAAAAGAAATTATCTGTTCATAATAACCTAATACTTTATTTCCCACAGAGTGGTAGCTGTGTGTCCATATATTTCATATTCATAGCAGCTGTATGTGCTACATATATATATATATATATATATATGTATATATATACAATGAATAATGAAAACCAACCCCACAAATATGAGTATACCAATACATGGGAAGTTCAACAATAATAATCTGTGAACCTGGCATGTGCCTTTAGGAATTCCACCTGTTACATTGTACCTCCTCTGCAAATTTGAAATGCCTTAAATTTTGACCAAAACATCATCTTTTATAAACTATTACTATATGCTTATACTTTTTAAAAGCACAAACTGGATGCTTTTTCTTTGTAAGTCTTAAATCCTATAGGAATCCATGTATCTATATGGCTTTCCATGAACAGTTAGACTGAGAGATGCTAGTTCGCTGAAATCCAGGTGCCAGAGCTAACAGAACATTTGAACAGAAAAACGAAATAACCAAAACCCACAAATAATAAACTTGATATGTTAGTGGCTGTTGGGCCTTAGGGAACCTTCTGCCAGGCCATCAGGTGGCGACAAATAAGGAGAGGATATGCTTATGCAGAGAGCTTTAGAGAGAGAGAGAGAGAGAGAGAGAGAGAGAGAGAGAGAGAGAGAGAGAAGAGGACTTTTAAAAATCTAAAGATACAGTCAGACCCTAGAGAGATAGCTCAGTCAGTAAACTGTTTGCCTATAACCATGAAGAACTGACTTAAATCCCCCAAACCACCTTTTAAAAAGCCAGGTACAATGACACACATCTGTTGCCTCAAGGAGGAAGAGGCAGGAACAGATGGATACATAGAGTGTGATGGCAAGCTAGGATAGCCAACTTGGTGAGCATAAGGTCACTGCAATATCTTGTCTTCAAAAAAGTTACCAGCCTCTGATGAATGACAGTCCATGTGGTCCTCTAGCTTCCTCATACACAAGCATGCATGAACATGCATGCCCACTCGACCACACCCACTCATGTGCAGCCATTTCATTTACACATGAACATGTACAACCACCACCCCCCCAACACACACACACACAATTTAATTCCAGAGGAAAAGAATCAAGGTTGTGAGCAAAGAAGAAAGCCAGTTTGTGATACATATACAGTACAAGTGAAGTTGTCTGTGACCCACTGAGGAAGTATACAGGAATTGAGGAAGATCTATTTGACTGTGAAGTGCTCTTTCTGCCCTTCTCTTGTCACCCCTGAGTGACAGCCATTAAAGTGCTATTTGCCAATTGGGTCTGGGTTTTACTGTTAATTAAAATATGTCCCTTTTGCCATGAAACCATTAGTTCCTGACATTAAATTCTACCATTCATTTCTGGTACTAATAGATCTGTACACTTAGCATGTTTACTTATACTTTTAAAATTAAGGCTCATACTCAGTATAAAATTTCTTTTACCAAAAAGACTGACATTATTACAGAAACACAAAAGAAATGCAGTCATAATTACAATGGTGTTTAGTATCTAACTTTTGAAAATCATGTAAATCATGCCTCTCTTTGTAATTATTTTATTAACCTTTTCATTTAGCTTTAGTAAATATAACTCACAAAACATTGCTCACATTGATTTCTTCATTCAATAAAGTAAAATAATAAAAATAATTCAACATATTTATTCAAACAGAGTATGAGGACAGTCTTTGACATCATGGCAAAAATACTGTTTAGTAAAAAGACAAAAATTTGCTCAATAAATATTAAGTGAATGTTTTCATTAATACTGATTTGTACTGGAAAATCCCTACCTTCCAGAAACACTCATAGGTATATGCAATTGCACACACAACTGTAATCAGTGGTATGATAGCTGGCACAGGTCAGAGGGAATTGGGGAGAATAAATCTACCACAATACATATCAAGTGCATGTTATATGCTTACCACCATGCTAGCTCCTTTCAGCTTTACAAACACCAGATGGTACTGTACTGTATTTCACAGATAAGTCCTGAGATTGAGAATAATAGAAAACTGTTCATGGTTTAAAAGGTAGTGGCAGAGCTAAGAGTCAAACTCTCCTCTATATCCAATACTCATTTCAATGTTTAATTGCAAAAAGAGCTTTCATGTAACACTAAAATAGAAGACTTTTTAATTCTGTGTAGATGAATTAAAGAAACTTTTCAAAAAAGGCATTGCATTGGGTCTGTTTACATATTATGATAAAATATCAGTTTATTGCTTCATAAAGAAGCAGGCTAAGTATAATTTGAATGCCAATGGTTCCTTGTAGATGCATATATTAATTTAAATGTTTGATCCCAATTTCCTTAAACTTTTTTTGGAGTCTGAGGAAGTACAGTCTTGTTGAAGGAGTAGTGTCAAGATGTGGGGCACTGAGGTTTCAAAAACCCACTCCATTACCATTGGCTTCTTCTGCCTCATGTGTCTCTAGATGTGAGCTTTCAGTGGAGGCTCCAGCACTATGCCTGCCCACCTGCTGCCACAATCTGTGCCTTCATTGTCATGGAATATAACCCTCTGAAACTTTCAGCCCCAATTTAAAACTTTATTTCACAATTTGCCTTTGTCACAGTGATTTATCACAACAGTAAAAGAAAGAAAAGAAAAGAAAAGAAAGGAAAAGAAAAGAAAGAAAAAAAGAAAAGAAAAGAAAAGAAGAGAAAAGAAAAGAAAAGAAATTAGCAGGAACTAATGGTCCTATGACTGCAAAGTTTTCTGCTGAGAATATAGTCAGCATCTTCTTCTATCATGGAGACACTAATATTTAAAATTTAAGAAGAGTTGTTATTTGCCAGGTCTCTGTCTTCCTTGAATAATTCAGCAGAACTGAGATAAAGCAGGCAATGTCCACAAAAGGCAAAACAAAATACATACAACCTCTACATGACATCAGTGATGGAAATGTCAGCTAGGGTCGTGTGAAGTCACACCAACAGCCAACTGATCAGGCACATCTGGAAGGATGAGCATAATTCAGGATATTTTCTGAGTCATGCAACTTTAGGAATACTTTTCATTAAATTAAAAAGCATAAAACTGAAAATAGATTTGTGGAACAAGATTACACACTGAAATGACTACTTTATATCCACTTATATCTATATTTATTTTTACTTGATTTTCACAGTAAAAGAATAGTTGGACATAAGAAGAAGAAGAAAAGTATGGGTTTATTTTGCAAGCTATCATATGCAAACCCTTGGGAGAAATATAAAAATAAAAGACATTATATATAAAGTGCAACATATTGTTTTCAAGGACACAATTATTTAGCCCAAATTGTTTTATATTTGTTTGTCTTTCAAGTACATGGTGGTAAAACTGTAGGCAATTAATTAATGCCATTTGAAATTTCAGTCTTCCTGAACGGTTAGAAAACACAACAGAAAACCTTTTGAAGAAAAACAAAATAATAATGTCAACACATTTCTGTGCCATTGGATGTCAAATCCATGCTTGTTGTTGCACTGATTGGTTGATGTACCAATTGATTTATGCCTGAAGTGTACCACAAAGAGATTTTGAATTTATGAAGATGTTCCAGAAATCATCCCCTCTAACCCTGAGCTAACTTTCAGTCTTCTGGGGGTAGATCTTGCAAGGAAAGCTGCAATAACGTAAAAGCAAAAGACTCTGATGAGCTTTAGCTTACCAGGGATGCCCCCTGCCCTGCAGTGAACAACATGGAGCCAGGGATAGATGCAGAAGCACAGGAATTTATTGTTCCAGCATGCTGGGGTCACCGTGGAACATACAGCAAGTTTTTATACAGTATCCAGGGGTAGAATAGAGCATCAACTCAGGCACAATATGATTAGTGTGATAGTGCACCCTTTAAACTGGTCGGTCTTTAGGGAATGAGGTAGTAGGGGTGTGAATAGCCTCTTTCATCTAGGCTATATGCTCTCTGACCTTTCTCTTTCAGGAAGGGAGGGGTGCCTAGTAGAATTTTCCAATGATTCTGAGCTGACCTCTTCATTCCCCTCCTTTTCTTGTTTTTTTATTAGATATATTCTGCATTTACATTTCAAATCTCCCCTTTCCTGGCCCCCAAAAAAGTCTTATAACCCATCTCCCCTCCCCCTGCTTACCAATCAACCTCCTCCTTCTTCCCTATCCTGGTATTCTCCTACACTGCAACATCAAGCCCTCCCCAGACCAGGGGCCTCTCCTCTCCTTTATGTCCAAAAGGGCCATCCTCTGTTGCCTATACCTCTGGAGCCATGTGTACTCTTTGGTTGGTGGTCCCTGGGAGCTCTGGGAGTACTGGGTGGCTCATATTGTTGTTCCTCCTATGGCACTGTAAACACTTTCAGCTCCTTGGGTCCTTTCTCTAGCTCCTCCTTTGGGGACCCTGCGCTCAGTTCAATGGCTGGCTGAGAGTAGCCTGCTCATATACTCAATACAATGGGAAAATCTGGATGAAATATACAATTTTCTGGACAGATACCAAATACCAAAGTTAAATCAGGATCTGATAGACTATCTAAACAGTTCCATAACCCCCAAAGAAATAGAAAGGGTCATAGAAAGTTTCCCAACCAAAAAAAAGCACAGGACCAGATAGTTTTAGTGAAGAATTCTATCAGACCTTCAAAGAAGACCTAACACCAATGCTCTTCAAATTATTCCACAAAATAGAAACAGAAGGAACACTACCCAACTCATTCTATGAAGCCACAATTACAATGATACCAAAACCACACAAAGATCCAACAAAGAGAACTTCAAAACAATTTCTCTTATGAATATCAATGCAAAAATACTCAATAAAATTCTTGCCAACTGAATCCAAGAACACATCAAAAGGATCATTCACCACAATCAAGTAGGCTTTATCCCAGGGATTCAGGGATGGTTCAATATATGGAAATCCATTAATGTAATCTACTACATAAACAAACTCAAAGAAAAAACCACATGGTCATTTCATTAGATGCTGGAAAAGCATTTGACAAAACTCAGCATCCTTTCATGTTAAAAGTTTTGGAAAGATCAGGAATTCAAGGCTCATACCTAAACATAGTAAAACAATATACAGCAAACCAGTAGCCAACATCAAACTAAATTGAGAGAAACTTGAAGCAATCCCACTAAAATCAGGGCTCTTTCCCTATTTATTCTATATAGTACTTGAAGTTTTAGCTAGAGCAATTAGACAACAAAAGGAGGTCAAAGGTATATAAATTGGAAAGGAAGAATTCAAATTATCTCTATTTGTAGATGATATGATAGTATACTTATGTGACCCAAAAAACTCCATCAGAGCACTCCCTGCCCCGCCCTTTTCTTTGTGCATACTTCAGTCATGAAGCTATTGCTGGTATTCTGATGGCTCCTGTTCTTCTGTATCTAGTTCTTTATATCTCTGCTTTAACAGTTGTACTGTACCTATGTGTTCCTTAACAAAAATGACCAAGCAGTTCAAGATACAGGGGCCAAAATTCAACAATAGCAGGAGAACAATTAGGGGTCCTAACAGGGTGGATATGAGAGTGGTTAACCAAGGGAAGGAGTTAAACCAAGATATGAACCAGCCCTGACTGTTTTCTCTCTCACACTTCTGCTTGGCTAATCCTTCTCTCACCTTGGCCACTGGATCTTTATCAACCCCATAATGGTCTATATAAAAGCCACACTCTTCAGCTAAGGCAGCACATAGCCCCCCCTTGCTGGAGGAAAAGTTAAGTCTAATCCCCTCCTATTCTGATAACGAAGTCAATGATTCCTCAAGGTGACTGATGAAAGTTTCTATTCTCTCAATATCTAAATCAATGGCTGCCCTCAGACTGTAAGACCAAAATGGAAGTCCCAGTGGCAGCCCCAGCCATCCCCAACCTCGACAGAAGGGAGACAGTGAGTGCTGTAACACATTTGGCAGATAGGTTCATAGGATTGGGGAAGGAGCCAGTATCCAAAGGTACCACTAGGCAGTCATGATCAAGGTTGAGTGGTCTTGAACTTGAGCAGATTGTCAGTCTTCTGAACAATACAGCGCGGTGGGGGGGTCTCTGGGGATTAGGGTGTCTGCAGGTTTTACATGGTATGCATGAACTCAGGCACCAGGCCGTGGGAGTGGCTAGCAATGCCAGGAAGGGTCTCTTCCTGCAGGGTTCCAGCAACTGTGCCTGATGCTTCCTTGAATAGATCCAGTCACCATTCTGAAAGTGGTGAGGGGTCTCTGGCATCCCTTCAGAATTTAATGCAGTCAGTTTGGGCTGAAATCTCATGTTGTGTTGATTGAGGGCTTGGAGCCTCAAGAAGTAGTTCCTATCAGTGAGCTGGGATATCTCCAGGGACAACAAGGGGGTTGGGGTACCAAACAGGATCTCAAAAGGAGTCAGATTAAAATAGTAGGGGATGTTCCAGGCTCGGAACAGGGCCAAGGGGAGGGGCACTACCCAGTCCTAGCCAGTCACCAAGGTTAATTTAGTCAAGGTGTCTTTTAACATTCTATTTATTCTCTCTACCTACCCTGAGCTCTGGGGATGGTAAACACAATGGAGCTTCCAATTAGTCCCCAATGTCTCTACCAATCCTGACTTACCTTAGAGACAAAAGCAGGACTGTTGTCTGATCCAATTACCTTGGGCACTCTCAATATCTGGAAAATTTCCTCTAATATCTTCTTATCTACGATGGTAGCTCTTTCCTGTTTGGTGGTTAGAGCCTCATGCCATCCAGAGAAAATATCTACAAACACTAGAAGGTATTTGTAACCATATTTTCCTGACTCAACTTCTGTAAAATCAATCTCCCAATATACTCCAGGCCGTTCTCCCCTAGGTCTTTTGCCCTGTTTACTCTTTGCCACATAAGCATTACACTGGTCTACTATCTCTCTGGACCAAAACCTGAGGTCTATTATATATACTTTAGGTCCCTTAACTGCTTGAACAAGCTTTTTATCCCCTAAATGAGTCCATCTGTGCATTTGGCTTAGTAAGTCTTTTGCTTACTTTCTAGGGAGTATAATTTTCTTTCTCATGTACACCATTGTCCATCGTTCTGTGGGTAATAGTAGGGTGGCTAGCAATCTGAGTCCTTTCTTCTTCAGTATATCCTAAGTGAGGCCATCCCTTAGGCCAGTCCCATTTCCCAGTGGGTGTTTCTTGCAGGCCCATAACCTGGATAGGTTCCTGCATAGCCACTTCTTGAGCCACTTGATTTACCTGGTTATTGCCTTGGGCCACTGAGTCTCCTCCAGTCTGATGTCCTGCACAATGAATACTATTCACAGCTGCTGGCTTCATCAGGACATCCAAGTGATTCAAGATTTCCTGCTTCTTTATTTCTTTTCCCTCTGATATGAGTAGTCCTCTCTCTAGGCATATAGACCTGTGGAAATGGGCTATGGCAAAGGCATACCTGCAATCCATGGAGATGTTGATCTTTTTGCTGCCCCCAGGTCCAAGGCTTTGATCAGAGCTATCAGCTCTGCCTTTGGGCTGAAGTTCCCAGAGGATGCAATTCCACCTAGACCACCTGATGCCCATTCACAATGGTCGCCCCTGCCTTGCATTTTCCCTCCACCAGGTAGCTGCTGCCATCAGTGAACCAGGTCGCCTTGGCTTCAGGGAGCTGTTGATCCAACAGGTTCTTTCACCATTCCTGGTCCTCAGTTAGAATCTGCTGGCAATCATGAGCTGCTGGCTCATCAGAGTCAGGTAACACAGTGGTCCCTTTGAGGGCCACTGCTGAAGTAAAGGTCACCTGATCTGAATTTAGCAACAGAGTCTGATAATGAGTCAGGCAGGTGTTGGTCAGTCATTGATCCAGGGACAGGCGAACAATGCTCTCCAAGGCATGGGGATCTGTCACGGTCAGGTTCTGCCCCAGATTCAATTTATCAGCATCTTTAACTAGAACCACCAAGGCTGCCACTATCTGTAGGCAAGAAGGCCACACAGCAGTGACATGGTCTAATTTCTTTGACAGATGGGTAACTGGGCGCTTCTAGGGTGAGCACCTCCTTGGCTATAACCCTGTTCTCAGCCAAATAAAGGTGGAAAGGTCTACTGGCATCAGGCAGTCCTAGAGCAGGAACATCAAGTAGAGCCTGCTTAATAGTGTCAAAAACCTGTTGCTCTTCTTCCTCCCAATGGAAGGTTGTCTGTTTTTAGTCAAGGGGTAGGGGAGTAGCCAATTTAGCACACCCTGGGATCTATAATCAGCAGAACCCAGCCATGCCAGGAATTCCTGTTCTAGCTCAGGGCTCTGAAAAGGAGGGATGTGCAGGATGGTCTCCATTCCAGCATTGGAGAGCCAGTGCCAGTCATCTTTCATCAGGTAGCCCAAATATTTTACTTTTCTCTAGTAGATTGGGGCTTCATGGGTAAGGCTTTACATCTCAATCTTTCCAGCTCCTCCAAGAGGTGTTTAGTCACCTCTAGACAGTTCTCCTTAGTCTTAGGTCTCAGGTTTCTTCACAGGCTGGAAGGGGATATCAAGCTGATTGGTACTTCCACAGGATCCATTTTGCTAGAAGCCTGATAAGGTGGGATCTGATTCAGTCCTGGCCTCCCTCGACATCAGATATTTGCACACAGACACTGGAGAGGCTTGAGCTCTGGGCTCCACATGGATAGGGGCCAGGTTGGTGACCCTTCCCATCCCTGCCATCTTAGCCCAGCCCAGGGAAAGGCCTTGAGACACCAGTCTAGATCCTGAGGTGCCCTGTCCAAGGACTCAAACAACTTGTATTAATCCTCTAGCCTGAGAGTCAGGACTTGAAGTGGTTTTTCTTGTTATGATAGACTTTCTAGGCAATCTGCACTAAATACCTCAACAGCTTATCTTGTATTTCATCCAACCTCAGAAGCTTTTTCCTTGCATCCCTAGTAGCCTGGTCTATAAAAGTCATTGTCACAGTAGCTTTATGCTCCTTGCTGCTGGGGTCATAAGGTGTATTGATGGCATGTCTCCATGAGTCACTCTAGAAAGGCAGTAGGTGATTCATCTGATCCCCCTCTGACCTCACATACCTTGGTCAGATTTGTGGGTCATTGTGTAGCCCCCTTGAGACCCACCAATGGAGTCTGGCAGTAGACCTTCAGGTATCCTTTACCTTCTGCCATATTAAAGTTCCAGTCAGGTTTAGTCAAAGGAAGCCTGCTGTCGATGACAGCCTGCTCAGTCGATGGCGCTCCTGTGTCTGAAGGGGCATTCTTTCTGGCTTCCTCCATTATAAGTAAAACAGTTTCAAAGAAATTAATCAGCCCCCTGGAAAGGGGGAAAGGGGTTGTTGGGTTTGCCACTTGTTCAAGTTGGCCAAAGAGAAGGGCCAATATAGCATAGCCTGATTGCCATTTTCTAGAAGTCCATATGCCCTCATTGGGAGAGCTACTGTGCTATCGGGGGAGATGGCTCTCAGACTTTGGGTCCCCATGGTGGGACTAGGAAGTTGGGGGTCTCCTCTCACTCCTCATTCCAGTAAAGGGGGGTACAATTGCCCCAGTCCCATATGGACTGAGAATCCCTGAGCTGGTGCTGGTGCTGGCAGGACCATGGGAACAAAGGTAAGGGAATATGGAGGAGGAGGGTCCTGGAGCAGCAGGTCCACTGTTGAAGGGTCTTGGGGGATCAACTTCTTCTCAGGTATGGATCCCTCCTCCTGTGCTTCCTTCTTACTGACCAGACCAAGGCCAGAACCTGTGAAGTGGGTCTTGGGGAAACAAAGGCTTTTATCCAGGGTGGAGGGCAGGGGTCCTCCATTAGATTCTTCCAGGTAACTATATTGGGCTCTTGGTCTGGGTGCTAAGGGATCCTGGCCTAAAGACTCTGTCTTCTACTACTTTGATCACCTGCAAGTGGAAGATCAATACGGGTGGCCACCCTACCCTGAAGATGGGCCATTCACAGAAGCCAACAAGTTTTCTCCTCCAGTGGTTAACTAGGATACAAGGATGTTTACCAAGGTAGATACAGTCTGTGCAATGTCTAAAAATGTCATCAGTCCAAGTACAAGAACACAGAACTAGGTAGTTAACACCAACAAACACAAAGAAAATCAACACAGTTCACCCCCTTCCACAGGCACAGTTACAGACCGTTAGTCCCAGACAAAGAACAGAGTTGTTTGGCCAACTCTGGCTGCACTAGACAAACTAGGTACCCTTGCCAGTACAGCAGGAGCCAGATAAACCAGTTTATAGCAAGACTTTGCTCCCACTGATACTATCTACTGTCTTGCTGTTTCCAAAAGGAGCAGAGTTCTCTTGGTTCCCTCCAGGGGTGCCTAAAGCATCTTCCAGGCTCCCGCATTTACATTCTCAAGGCATGTCTGCTTGCTGCACTTGACCACACCCGACACCATAGGCTCTTGGMGCTACCACCACCACCACCATGTTTGCAAGCAATCTGAAAGTTCAAACAGACTTACAGACTCTGACTTTGACAAAGATCAAGACAGACAAGAAACTGTGGTACCTGCTTGAGACCTCCAATTCACTGCTCTCTGGTGTGTCCCCACAGGGAAGTCAACTTCCAGGCCAATGCACCAAATGTAAGACTCTGATGAGCCTTCGCTTACTGGGGACTCCAAGTGAACAACACAGAGCTGGAGATAGATGCAAAAGCAAGAGGAATTTATTGTTTCAGAATGCTGGGGTCATCATCCTGCACTCAGAGAGGCAGCAGCCCTGGCTGTCCCATTCAGCAAGTTTTTATACAGTTTCCAGGTGTGGAATAGAGCATCAGCAACCAGGCACAATATGATTGGTGGAACAGTGTACCCTTTAAACTGGTTGGTCTTTAGGAAATGAGGTAGTAGGGGCTTAATTAGCCTCTTACTTCCAGTCTACATGCTCTCTGACCTGTCTCTTTCAGGAGAGGAGGGGTGCCTGGTAGAATTTTCCAATGGCTCTGAGTTGACCTCTTCAATATTAATCCTGTCCATTAAGTACTCTACTGTGTTTGTAAATGTCCTGTCAGTGGCCTCCATTTCTAAAGATGAACCAAGAGCAAAACAAAAAAATAAAAGCAATGTAAAACTTGGTAAAGTAATGTTGCTGTGAAATTGCCTCATATTTTGTTGAAACCACCATGTAACCTAGAAATGTGGCTTGTTCACATCTGTGCAGAACAACAACCTCCCATTTCTCCTGTCTTTCTGAAACCATTATATATCTGTCACAAAGCAAATCTATTTGCTATTCACTGGCTAATCGATTCTGACTTTCATTCTCTTAAATGTATTTTTATATGTTCAAAGCATGCTGATGGCACTCAAAACCCCAGGAATTATCAATACTTGGCTTCAGTGATATTTCAGTCATGAATTCACACAAACTTTCTACCTACATCTATTTGGGTTCGACAAATATTGTACAGAAAGAGAAAACTCTGCCATTCATCAGTGAGATGATTCAAGGCTATCATCAATAATTTCTCTTTTGTTCAACTATTTTTCTTTACATATATTCAAGTGTTCGATAATTTTTGTCTTTTATTTTTATCACATATAATGGCTAAAGTATGACTAACAGTTAATAGTGACTATAGTTGAAGAAATAGAAGACGTAGGAAGTAATAGGACAAGAATAAATTTGAGGTGATATGTACTACTAATAAGAAGAATGCCACATATGTTTGTGTATCATTTATAATAGATTATATTATATTAGGCATATATTAGGTATTGATTTAAGTATTTAGCATTTATTAAATCATTTGGCTCTAAAACACTACTAGGTTTATAGTCCTGCTAACATCACAATTTATATAATAGAAAAGTTATGAAGTAACTTAAATATAACCTGGTAAATTTCACATAGCCAAGATTGATAAATTGATACCCTCTGTCATCTGTTTTCTTCATCTAAAACTATGAAGTTTGCATGTGAATTGAAAGAAAAGAATGAGTGGTATATACAGTAATAAAGATAACAACAGCAACAATATTTAAAAAAAAAAAAAGATTGAGCATTACTATGCTCAAGGCCTCAGATTCTCATCTTCCCTGGCTTTGCCCAGTAGTTGTTCATCTTAACCCCAGTTCTACACTATTGTGTAGATGTGGCCTTCTGAGATATCACCTGTGAAAAACCATCACAGATCAGAGAAGGAAGGCTCACGTTCTCCAACATAAATTCCATATTTTTCTGTTTCCATACTAACAATAGAAATAGAAATAGAAACAATAGAAACTCTTGAAATTGGAGAACGAGTCCTTTTATCATCACCCAGAGCTTTCAATTTTCTAAATGAATGAGCAATAAATAGTGTACAGCTATTCAGGTGCAAGCAATGAGATGGATAGATTAAAAAGTTCAATAGGCCCTGCATTTTTTCCCCCATTGAAGAAAGAATGGTTAGTGACTAACCTTTCTCAAAAGTTAACCTTGCCTCCATGTAGTTGCATGGAAGAAATATGTGTTTACCACTGAAGAGCCCTTTGGCCTTCTGTTTTGTGTTCTCTTTTGACCTTCAGGTAAAACTATCAAATAGCTAGATAGATTGCTTCAGTTCTATCATCATACTAACAAACTATACATTTTTTTTCTGGAAGGTATTAAAGAATAGAGCACCAAAAGCCTTGGCTATTTGTCAATGTATGCTCTCTTACCTAATAACTAAAGACTTTCAGATACATTTTTCCCTTCCTAGTTTTCCTTTGCAATGTTGCCCATAACATTTTCAGTATAAATTTTACCTATAGATGGCAAAAATCTAGCTTTATGTTTCAAAGTAAAACTCTTACCTTGGTTCATAAAAAATGTATAGAACTCCTTCAAGATCAAATAATATTTAGAACACTTGAACCTGGTGGGACGAGTGCAAATGAAATAGAGGCACATACCTACATTCAAAATTAAAAGGAAATAAAAACTTCAGGCAAATTGCAACATACTCATGCAGGAGCTCAATTCATCAAGGTTACTTGTAATATTTTGTTAAAGCCATTGCAGAAAAGTCTTCTCTTTCCCTAGAAATCATTCCATGGACAAGTCTAGATATGGAGAGACCATACAATACTTTCAATGTCATGGTGTGAAATTAAAACAAGCCCTATTTCCTTTTGCATGTCCCCATGTGTTCTTTCTGCCAGCTATTAAAGGTTGGCAAGGGAAGAAGCAGCTGCATAGCACTGGGGTGTGAAATTATCCTTAAGAATATCTGGTGGCATTTATTCTTCATAAACCCCTAAGTTCAAGGAAAGCACACCATTTGAGTAGAACTCATTCCTTACCATTCAGACACAATGAGGAACCATTTCTTCAGGGAAATTTTACATTAAAGTTGCATATAACAAATCAGAATATTAGGAAAGTTTAGCGTATATCTCCATTTCACATTTCAGCCCACTTCCCAAACTTTCCATGAATAAAAAAATAAAATAAAAAATAACTAGAGTACTTTCAATTCATAGCAATTCATTGCAATTTTTGCATAATTTAAAAACAAGTACAAGTCAGTCTGGCAGAGTTTATGGAATGGTTATGAAGCTGCTATCAGCATACCTCCACCAAGGAGAAGAGTTCAGTGGTTCACTGAGAACAAAAGCCAGGGTTTGCCCTAATGTTCAGTATGAAAATTGTAACAGAAGATTAGCCTCTTGAATGAAAATTCCCCTTATCTACAAAACAAGAGTAACTACAGAGAATTGAGGTGACCTCTGTCAGAGCTGAGAAAGACCTTTTTTTCTCTCTTTTCTTACTGAGAGTTCCCAATTTAACAGCATGCTGTAAATGCACATAGGAGGAGGCCAAAACAGGAAGCACCCTCCTGTGACCCAGCCTCAATTTCTTGGTTTTCTCTTCTCACCTATGATAATTATAACTGCCCTAGTCTTGAATCATGAAGAGTTTAACCTGAATTCATTTTATCTTACATTTTTCTCTTGACACTTTTATTCAAATACATGTAAATATATGTAAAGTGACTAATACAATGCTCTGTGCAATGACTCCTTTTATCTGGACCTCACATCCCAACAGCCTGCAGTTAGATTCATGATCAGTCTCATTTTTGAGGAACCGAGAGGCCACACTAGGTCTAAGAAATTTAGTTAGGTAATTCAAGGAGTGTTGAAGCCAGTTGTGACCTCCAGGCTACAAGTTTTCCTGACACATTACCTATAGCAGAAGTTCCTGATACTATATTGAGGGTCTTCAGTGGATTTYGTTTGTTTGTTTTTTATAATTTTTCCACATTACTATAAAAAAGGTACTGGAAAATTTTGCAGTCTTCCTACACATCTGACAAATTTATGTATAACCAAATTTTAAGCATTAACTGAAATGTTTGTCCAATAAGATGGCTCAGTGGGTAATGTCTGACACTCTAATACTCATGATCCACCTTTAATCCCTGGGAACCTCATGGTAGAAGACATGGACCTACATTTGGATATTGTCCTTTTGCACCCATGTGAGTGTAATGGCATGGACACACACTTGTGTACCCACACACAACACTATAGTAAACATATTTTTAAAATTAACTGGAATCTAATTTTAAACTGTGTATCACTTGGATGCTAACAGTAAGATAAAGATTTTACTTAACTTTTAGATGTGAGAATATAGTTCTAAAAGGCATTTGGGCTGATTGACTATTGTTTACTTTATAAGACTAGAAGAAAAAGAAAATGAAAAAGAATGAAGAAGAAGAGGAGGAGAAAAACAAATGTTTGACTAGAGAGTGCTCTAGTAATATTTTTCACTGGCATTCACCTACATTCCACTCTTCCTACATTTTAAGTTATTCTTTGTAGAGTTTCTCAAATTTTTCAACACTTTTTATGTTTATTTAATGTGTGTGTGTCAGTAATCATCTCTCCCCCCTCTCTCTCCCTCTCCCTCTCCCAATCTCTCTCTCTCTCTCTCTCTCTCTCTCTCTCTC